>SJJU01007041.1:0-27307 GCA_012932125.1 Conopomorpha cramerella
AAAAGCTCATCACCTAAATACCTGCCAGCGGTGGGAATCGAACCCACGGCCCTATGAAGAAGAGGCAGACATGCTGACCACTACACCAACGGGCCCGTCATATATCACTATATCTTCAGTAGACCGCAACCGCATCAAACTCTGTTGCGTAGTTTCAAAACATCTAAGCATACCTACATAGGGGCAGACAGCGGGAGGCGAAAATTGTTCCGTTTATTAATAGGTTCCATCACGTGATTCAGTATACTTCGACACACCCTATGGCATTCAGGATTCAGGTTACTTAATTTCGTGACTTTTCGAAGCGGGCGACATTAGAAGTAGTCAAATATCATTTCCCAAAGCCGCCTTTAAGCTTACTCCAGACAAGCCCCTTCGAGGACCCTCAAAGTCATGAAGCACCATCCGAATTCAACAACTGGATAATGAACATTGATAGATGTTACATTTCAAATTAAATGTCAGAAATTGAAAAGATCAAAATCCCTTCCAGCGGAGTAACCGTAAGATGAATTGAAAATAAACTAGTATAAAAAAATAATATTTTTATTGTATGCAAATACTTATAAATCAAAATCTCTTTTAGAGGGTCGTATTGAATTAAACTAGTATTAACAAATATTTAATTTTTTATTTTATGCAAATAACAAAAAAATGCGTGATGCTAAGAGAAAGGTTTCAACGGATAATAAATTCATAATTATAGTACAGTAACACTGTCAATTTTAGAGCCTTTATTTTAATAATGTTTAAAATTTAAATTTAAAATTATAACTTTTCTTTACATGAGTGCAATAAACGCACTTTGAATTGATAAAAAATAAATATTAGGCATCGCGGGACAGTCCAGACAAAATCCATATTACTGTACGCCTTACGAAAACCACAAGTAAGAAGTCACAACACAACAAAGCAAAACAAACAAAAGAATATTCCACCGAATATGACGACGCTAATCAATGAATATTTTATCGTTTCACAAGTTCAATATTAATACGATTACAGTGATTTACGGCTTGCGTACGTGTTACACAGCCATTAGAGCCGTAAAATAAATACGGATGTCATTTGGACACCTAGTTACCTGTATTTATACAATCATTATGTTATTGGGTAAACTATGCTACATAATTGACTGAATACATACTAACAAAGCAAATGCTTTGAGAGTAAATACACCCTATAACAGCGATGGGCTCACCCCCTGGGTTAAATACGCTTGGTGAACCGTGGGTATTTGCTTTAGCAAGTGCCTCTGCCTACCCCGCTTTGGGATTAAAGGTGTGAAGTGTATGTATGTATGTAAATACACACTTTAGGAATAACATATTGCTTCTCTAAAGTGTGCTCTATAGTTTGAGGAGAACGGACAAAATTTCCGTGTGATTTTAACATTAAAATTTGTTTTGATGAAAGGTGTTAACTGGTCCTTATTTACCCTCAAGCATAGATCTCTGCTCAAGTAACGTTTGTCAAACTGCTCAGGCAGTTGAGTAATGATTATTATTGTTTCACGAAACGTGTCTGAGACGGAAACATCAACGAGACACGGTACAAAACTCAGTGAAACACGACGCAATAACTTTTCAGCTTATCTGTTTACTGGAGACAAGAATCGTATAATTTAATGGGAGCGACCCCCATGAATCATTGTGAAACTCCAGTTCTAGGTATGGATCAAATACACTAAAAAAATATTTTTTTAAATTACACGCATTTTAATCCCAAAGCGGGACAAGCCGAGACACATGCTAAAGAAATCTCCACGGTTCACCAAGCACAACACTACAGGCCACAGGGAACCAATTCCATCCCAACGTGACAGGGGTGAGCCAATCGCCATTACAGGGTTTACACACCTAGTAGTATGCGGGTTGCATCACGATGTCTTGGAATCCTACTAATATTATAAACGTGAAAGTTTGTTTGTGTGGATAGATGTTTGTTACTCTTTCACGCAAAAACTACTGAATAGATTTCAATTAAACTTTCCTATAATATAGCTTATACATCAGAATAACACATTGGCTACAATTTATAAAGATGTAGGCGAAGTCGCGGGCACTAGCTAGTGTTACATAATGTTCTATACTTTATAGTTCATACAGCAAAAAACAAGCGTTTGACCACCATCCTGCCTGATATTAAGCAGCGATGTGGTCTACGATGGAGCACACTTGTTCAGAAGGCACCTATTCAGCCGCGACTTAAAGACCTTCAGACTGTACTCCGGCAAGTCGTTCAACATCCTGGCGGTTCGCACTATGACAGTGGACGGAAACCAGTTTGGTTCGCGTACATAGCAAATCCACGTGGTATGGATGACGTTTTGCCGTTCTCCTGGTTGTCCTATTGTAAAAACGCGATGGGGGTATTAGGTTATGCAACTCCGTAGCACACTCTCGGAAATACATCCGATAGAAGACAGATAAGCTCGCAAACGCCACAATAATACACACAACTTAAACGCCAAATGGCAAATCTATTAGAATTTCAGTTGAATGTAGTTCGCAAGTCGTCGCACGCGCGCTCGATTTACCGTCGAGTGTTTACCTCGCTCACTAGAGGGCGCACCACATCCCTACACATGTACATATAATCCTCCACATCTACTGACATGTTGCTGTAAACTGTTTCAACGTAATCTGACCTCTACTGACTTACAATTAGTACGAAATTTCAGCTGAAATTGGAATCACATGTATATCTAACTCCTCCGCGACGGCTACGGACAAGTTGACGTAAACTGTTTTAACGTAATATGATCTCTACTGACTTAGAATTATTACGAAACTTCAGCTCACATTGCATGCACTCAGCACGAGTAGGTAGCTAACTATATTTTAATGAGTACGTTTATTTGTATTGGATGTCGGGTTCTACACTGTTACTTTGTTTTTTTTTTCCGTTCTGTCAAGTTCATAATTAATAATGAAAACCAGTTGCGCGTTTACACTGAAGAATTATTTTCTTCAGATATGTGTAATTTTTTTATCTACTTAAAGTGAGTGCTCGATAGATATTTCGGTTATGGGAATGACAATTGTGTAGGTAACATTATACCACAATAGGATATCATCATCATCATCATCATCATCAGCCCATACGTGTCCAATAGGATATACCTACTTATTAATAGACCAATTATTTTCCCTGGGGACGGGCATCAGCGCTCTCTGTGAGTTAAACCACAACATCACTGCGATCGCCAACCCGCCTGCCAAGCGTGGCGATTATTGGCATTTCTCCACAAATTATCAAAAAATAATTGGGGTAGGCCCTCATCTAGCAGTGGACGTCAATTGACTGATGATGAATTAGTCAGTTAAGTATAGTTTAAACGAAATATAATTAATTAATAATTTAAACTACCTAACTTTAACTGGGAATTTATCGAACGTCCAAAAAACACTTAAGGAAGACTTAACCACTTCACAACTCTCACCCATACAAGAAAAACAGCGCCAGTCCTGTCAACTAAAAAATCTATTAGGTTATAGTTAGATCTATAACACTGCAGGTAATTAAAGTTTTCTATTTACATTAAAACAGATTTAAAGTAACAACGCCTAAAATAAACGTAACTACAAATGCAAAGAGAATAATTACAACATTTGCTCAGTCCTAGTCACAAGGCGCTCCCTAAATGCTTCATAGAATAGTCGAGAATTTCGAGCGCTATCAATTAGTTGCGGCAAAGATAATAATGTTATTCCAAATCTAATATTTGGGAAGAGACGTCGAGTATTATTATAACGTGAGCTTTATTACTTACCTGAACGTATCACGAACGAAGGTGGAAATTAAACTGACTCACTAATTACATCTCAGTAGTTCCATTAAGCTCTTGTTACTACGTGAAAAAATATGTATTTTTTTAGTGTGATAATTCCTGCATTTATTGTTTTGTTTTTCCAATCAAAAAAGGATTTTCTCTCGTTAGTATTGGGTATCTTTGACATACTTATAGATACTACATTCTTATTTAGGTGGCGTGGTGGCGTGAGAAGTACTCGAAACCGGAGGTCATGTATGAAAAGGTGTATGAATGTAGATGAAGCGAAAGGGGTATGTCAGGATCGTGACAAATGGAGATCTGTAGTCTCTGCCTACCCCTCTGGGAGACAGGCGTGAAGTGTATGTATGTATGTATGTATTCTTATTTAGATATAGACCTATTTTTTTTAGAACGGCTGGTATATGACTCAACATGACTCACAAGACATTATGTAAGTCAATACACAGTATAAAACAAAGTCCCTATATATGCTTAGTTCTCATAAACTGCAGAAAGGATTTTCATGCAGTCTTCTTTAATTGATAGAGGCAGGTTTATATATTTTTTAACACAACGACCACGCGTTTGACCATCATCCTGCCTGATGTTAAGCAGCGATGAGGTTTTCGATGGAGCACAAACGTAAAAATACAGAATAAAAAACACTGACATGTCAAACACCAACGAAAAATACAAACGATTAACGACTCATGTATTCCTATTAGTTCCTATAACAGTTCCTTTTCGTACACTTAATCGTTCCAGCACAGTAACTGATAGCGGAACAGACGACTTGCATTCACCAAATTCGTGAGGCACTCATGGTACGGGACAGTGTTGTATGCGCATTCCCAGCCACTATAGGACGTGTCATGACGTCACCGGGGAGTACGCCACTCCAGTGCCGTCGCCACGCCACTTGTGTCACGCCTGCCTCAGGTACGATAATATAGGTGAGGGAGTCTAGTTCCCCTGCAGCATTCACTTGACGGGTTAATTTTGTATTGGAACTGAGTTTCGCGCATAATGATGGAACTAGCTACGTTAAATTTAGTGCTTATTAGACAGTTAACGTATTTTGAAATAAATCGCCAGTACTTTGAGAAGTTGCAATGTAGATTAAGTGGACGTATAAACATTCGCTTTGGAATTTTTGTAATTTGCGTCATATACGGAGTAATGTTATACTTACACACATCAAAAGTGTCTAGGGATCAAGTACATTTTAGAAGATTGCAATCAAGAATATATTTTACAAAAACTGAATTTATTCAAAATGTGGTGATAAGTCATTGATACAGGCATGGGGAATTAGGTATGAGACCAATCCAGAAGATTAGATTTTAGTTAAATAAATTCGATTTTTTTCGAGCTAAAAATGTTCTTGATCCCTAGACACTTGATGTGTGTATCTTATGTTCAACATGTGTACCTTCTATCTTTTTATGTGACCATGCTGTACAGACATATTTTTTGATAACTGTAATTTTAGGCGCAACCTTTTATGACGATGAAATGTACTTCGTATTTGTGATCACATTTCTTCATTATGCCTATCATAGTACTGTACAGCGCCATCTAGCGTTTAAACTTGTATATGTCAAACCTCTTTTCGATAGGTGTAAGCAAAGTACCCCATTATCGTAAATTAATATCTTAACACCCTTTATTAATAACTTGAATGTTAACTACCGGTTCATGACGTTAAACGTCAGCTTAGGGGTTGGAAATCCTCAACGATCGAGAGCCCGAAAAGTAATTGTTGCCCAAATATCTTATCGTAAAAGCACCAGACCGGAGGCGAGGCGTTAACAGTTAACACTTTAACTAAATATTAGCACCATCAATCACTATGAAAAGGGAAAGATTGTCGGACAAATTGTGCTACACTTGGACTCGAGAGGCCTTTGTCTCAAAACGTTGTGGACTCTACTGTAAGGGTCTCTAAATGAAATCTTTTAGAGATTTTTTTTCTAATAAATGCCAGGTGCATTTTCTTGAAAACGTGGAAAAAGAAAGCAGCTCTAGTCCGCGCGCTGTATAAGCCCATTTGCACACATTGATAGCACCACAAAAAAATATTCAATCAGTTATTATTCAAGCGTCTGTGGTTCAGTTGGTCGGATACTTGACTTGCAACCGGGAGGTCGCGGGTTCGAGTCCGGCTACTGGATGTGTACCAATGGGACTCTTTTTCAGAGCCTATGTACGCAACGCAACCGCTCGTACGGTGAAGGTGTGCTGGTAAGGTGTGTGAACCCTACGGAACGGCGATGGGCTCACCCCCTGTCACGTTGGGTTAAATACGCTTGGTGAACCGTGGGCACTTGCTCAGCAAGTGCCTCTGCCTACCCCACTTTGGGATTAAAAGGCGTGAAGTGTATTTATTTTTTTATTTTATTATTCAATAGATAAGTAGAATGATATATTGTTTCTTACAATTTAATCATTAGTAAGTAGTAACTTATGCACTGCGTGTAAAAGAAAGAAAATTCCCCATTGATTTTGCTTTTCAGAGTGTAAAAGGAGCAATGGTCTTAGAAACGTTGTTGGGCTCAAGGGGCAAATACATCATATAAACTGGCAAAAGACAAAATCACCAAAAAATAACGAGTGCGTTACTGCGTTAAGGACAAAAATGTATTACGAGAAATATAAGACAATAAAAAACAGGAAGATATCTGTGAGTTTATGTGAAGGGTTGAACACAGGAAACGGAAATGTACGAGGTAGGAAAAGGGGGGATCGCGAATGTACTGACAAGAAATGTTTTTTTTTTGTTTTAGGTACTGCTATTTGTATTAAAGTATATTATTTGCGAACCAATAATGTATAAGGAATATCGACAGTCGGACCAAAGATGCGACGCAAAAGATTAGCGTCTAGCCGCCATGTAGTGAATAGTTCGTATAACTTGATAACTTTCCATTTATTTAGTTAACTTTCCTATAGTTGATCGAGCGGAAATTTTAGAGTTCTGTAGTTCTACATGTAAGTCTTATAATTCTTACTTAATATACTAGCAATACACCATAGATACATAGATTATCAATCATAGATACATTAGTATTAAGTCGGCCTTTTGTACATTTACGTTGCAATAAAGTATTAAATAAAATAAAATAAATAGACATAGTAAGTACGTCCATACTACTGTCCGGTTTGGCGCTCACTTATTTTGCCTCGAAAATACAAATTAGTTCCGTGGAAAAGTAGAAGAAAAATTACTTCTTCGACACTCAAAGTGGAGATTCACTTTGAGTGTAGGAGACACTTCAATAAATATGTTGTGAGGCAGTAGACTAGTAGGTAAAAAGAAAACAATGCACAATGACATTCGTTATTTTTCACAAACAAAGTAACTACACACGCGCACAGATAATCTGTTCACAAATTGTTTCGCCCCAGGTCGGGTAGTATTACTTATAAACATCGGGGAAAAACAAGGAAGAAAAATACAAGGGGAGAGCGACCCCGAAGATAATTTGTATGCTTCAAATTTAATGGGCGATAATATGCGGTTCGTATCGAGGTTGTGTTTTTGCAAACATAATTCGAGATTAGGTTGCCTTAAACCGCTTAGGGTAACGTACTTTACTCTGTTTGAGTTACGGAAATTGATTTCGTTTTGAATAAAAATAAAACACCCTCTCAGAGAGGTTGAGGCGTGGGCCGAGACGACGGATCCTGTCACCTGTCACGTGTTTCTGACAGCACTATCGTCTTTTCCGCATTCACGTGCCTCTCAAACGCGAATATCACGCAGCATATACCAGCGATTTGGGTGCAGACACTGCCGAAGTTAAGCAACGCCGGCAGCAATAGCTTATGTAATTCGATGGGTGACCATTTCGCAAATGGGAGAATTCTAAACTGAAATTGATTGAAGGGTAATTCGAAATTTAAAATAGTTAACAGGTCGTGAAAATAAAACGTGAGAGTGCCCTATAAAAGAATCATTACAATTTCCGGAACCTAATGGAAATTTTACATTATTTTATTCCGTAACGTATTCTTGCAAAAAGAAAACTTTGGTCATTCATTTTATTTTTCAAACTTTTGATCTCGGCCGTAACAGCGAGCGGGGGGAACGCGGCGACAAGATCCGGTTTTCCTTTCAGAAGCATAGTCACCCTACCCGATGGTAAATAATGACTTTGTGCCTGTTCTTTCTGAGAGTAAACCAAGACACCAAACATGGATGGTTTGAAAATAACACTCACCTGTCCATGATTCTCGAAGCCGTGCCTTTTAGCAATCGCGTGCACGTGATGTTCCCCGCCGGGCACGTGTACGGCGAACTGGTTGTGGTACTGCCTCTCCACCGCGCTCTCCACCAGCGCCACTAACGCCACCACGGCGGCGGTGCGCCACAACGCCATCACAACCACCGAGTCCACCGGGCGTGTGCTAAACGCGATATCTTCTATCACTTACACTACACTACTCGCTCTCACAGGTTTGTCCGCATCACCGGTGATGACCTGGAAAGATAGAAAATAAATGAATTATTTTTATTTTATTTTATTTATTTAGGACAACCAACAAGACATACACAAAAACAATAAGTTTGTGATAGGTGTACCAAGTGACATAGCGAGTGTTGTCTTAATTATAGGCTGCCACTGCATGCATAATGGCGTGTGCTACATCAAATTAGTTAGGTTAGGCACCGAAGTTGCTCTTGTAATACAAAACAAGAAACAATTATGATGAATAACCCCATGTTATTGACTGGAATGCCGCAAAGACGGCAGCGCTAGATAGAGGGACATGGAGAGATATCTGCAAGGCCCTTTGTACCTCCCGGGTTTGCTAGGACCTAAGTAAGTAACCCCATGTTGATCTGGCCCCGTACCATGAGATCTTATAGTACTATTGTTCTCGCTGTGCGACAGGGACAGCGCCAGATGAGCGTTATTGCACTGTCACTGTTAGACAACGTAAGCAATATTACTTTAAGGTACATAGTACGGGGGCCTGGCATATTAATAGAATGAATCAACGCTGCTTTGCTTCCTGGCATTTCGTGGAAGCCGACTATGGAATTATGACTGTTTAATTATGATGCCACAGACAGACACACAGACAGACGCGTCAAACTAATAACACCCGTCTTTAGCGTCGGTGGTTAAAACAAGGCAATTCCTGTACGAAGCATACGTCAGGATGAATTATAAGGACCCAAACTCGATGAGGTTGTGTCGTTTAATTACCTTATATGGTATAATTATTACTTTAATTAGTATGTAATAAAATTTATTGAATGTCTTTACTTGTAAACTACGTATTAAGAACTTTATAAGTGAACTGTATGGAACGAGCAGGCTCCCCTAACACAGGTTTATAACTTAACTGGGGAGTCTAAACACTTTGTAAAAACACTATGACGAATAAAGACATTTTGTATTTTTTTAAAGATATTTTGTATAGTCTAATTCCCCAGTTCCTATGACCATAATCCAGAACTATTATCAGATCGGCTCCACGTCATAATAATTTTGCATTGACACATACATGCAAATCTCCAGCTAAATCGTTAACGGTGAAGTAGATCTTATTTTTTTAACACAGTGAACAAGCGTTTAACCACCATCTTGCCTGATATTGAGCGATGTGGCCTACGATGAAGCACGCTGCATCTTGATCAAATTAAATTTAAAAGAAATTACAGAACAACATCAGGGACAGATGAAACTTCATTAAAACCGAATGTCGAATTATATTTGCATGAGTTTCGACCTCGAGGGTGGTAGACCAGATTATTGGTGTAAGCCATGAAAAATACTAATGGATGTAAGCCAAGAGCAAAGAGCCCGAGACAATGCCGCGTCAAAAGTACCACCGCGGCGGTACTGATGAAAAAGGGGTGTACCCTCAAAGCGGCGACAGGCAAAATCCTTAATTAAGGGAAGCGGCCCAAATTGGAACACTGAACAATGGAAGGATATTGAAATTGAATAAAGGGCCCGCTCTACTAAGTTAATTATTTTTTGGAGATAAGACGGATGGTGGGAGGGGAAGCTGGCGTCAAGTGTTCACTCATCCACTTTACCTCACGGCACGAGGCTTTTGCCGATGGCCGTTAGTTGTTTGGGATAATAATGATTACAAGACAGAGCCTTAGTCTAAGTAATCTTTTGTCAGAATTTCCAAGAGAATTTATAAATGAAAATTATCAAACATATAATATTAAATCAAAAACATTAAATCAAATCTAATCTTCTGGATTGGTCTCCTACCTAATTCCCCACGCCTGTATCAATGACTTATCACCACATTTTGAATGAATTCAGTTTTTATAAAATATATTCTTGATTGCAATCTTCTAAAATGTACTTGATCCTGAGACACTTTTGATGAGTGTAGTATTCTTAATTAGTCTCATTTTTTTATTATATGATCAAACACATAATCAGTTGAAAGGTGGCTCAGTCCCTTCCTAGTGCTTTAAGGAAAGAACATTCTACAAGCATGGCACATTTAAAATCAGTTGCGGTCTAACAATTGGGGCAATTTGAGAATTAATTTCAAAGTCATAGTATTGGGAAACTAGTGATAATTTAAATCCTTAAATCAAAAAATATATTTTTTACTGTTATTCGATAACTATTCTAGACAACGGCGATTGTCTGTCTGCTTTGGGTAATATATGAGTATAAGCTTTACAAAGCGCGGGAATTTGGTTGACAAGTGTCTCTGCCTATCCCTCTATAAGTATAAAAGTTTTTTATATAGTATTTTATGATAGTTCTGTCCAAAATTATATGTTGGCACTAAAATACGTAGTCAAAAAACTGCCGGAAGACACAGCGTTTCATAGTTTTTTTTTTAATGTCCGAGTTATCAACATCTTCATACCTAGATGAAATGTCAATCTTTATGGAAATCTTTGACTAACCGACCGTTTTAAAAATCGCTCGATATTTCCCACTCTAGCAGGTTGTACCTAACATGATAACAAAACATAACATAATATTGTTCCTCGCCAAAGTCCGCCCAAACACAATAAACGAACAAAGTCCAAAGATAAACATGTATATTGTTTGATTGAATAAATACGTGTGTTAATATAGCAATAAATAATGAATTCATTTGGCGGTGTTACGCATGGGTTGTTCCCTGATAAGGGCTTCGATTGAAATAAATGGGTAGATGGGGATTTAAAGATTTTTTTGGGCGTATGGTAAACGAGATGACAATCTTTTGATGAACATTAGGGCCTTACTAATAATGGCGGAATTGCTATTTCGAAGATGCACAAAGCTCAATTTGTCAGTTGTATGTCAAATACGGAATAACCAGTTCAAGTAGACCTGTAATAACAGTTGTATAAGTGACAACGCGTTTATTGCTAAGGGGGTAAGTTGAAGCCAGGTGGTGACGGCGAATAGAATACATGTGTCACTACCCCAAGCCAACTTTTCCCGTGTGGGAGTTTTAAGCGGCAACCAAGGGAACTCTCCAGAGGACGGGCAGCAGCGCTCTCTGTGAATTAAACCACAACACTACTACAATCGCCAACCCGCCTGCCAAGCCTGGTGATTATTGGCATTTCCGACCAAATGATCATGGAAATCATTTTGGGAGGCCCTCTTCCATCAGTGGACGTCATGTGCCTGATGATGATTAGCTTTAAAACATGTTTCATCTTTAAGTATTCAATTCACTATTCTGACCTACACGCCAAAAAAAATCTATGCATTTTTCCCTTAGAATCTAACTACCTGATTTTATACACACATCAAAAGTGTCTAGGGATCAAGAACATTGTTTTTTGCTTTTACACCTTTTAGCTCTAAAAAAAATATCTAATTTATTTAAATCAAATCTAATCTTCCGGATTGGTCTCCTACCTAATTCCCCATGCCTGTATCAATGACTTATAACCACATTTTGAATAAAGTATGAATGAATTCAGTTTTTGTAAAATATATTCTTCATTACAATCTTCAAAAATGTACTTGATCCCTAAACACTTTTGATGTGTTTAGTTCAACCTGTTCATAAAGTTTTACATACGTAGGAAACTTTATTACTGAAATAATTACCTAGCGCAATGTGTAAGGAAGATACTAGAGTTCTAAAATCAAATCTTCCATATTACTGATCTATAGAGCAAAAAACAACATCATATTGGTCCATATAATTAACGAGAGCGAAGCGAAAATATTAAAAAGCGCATCGAAAACATACCGGCAATTATTTCAATTGTGAACGTCAACCGTTCGGCATATCGAGACCCACGAGTTGTTTATCATTTTAATGAACAAACAGTGTCGTTCACTAGGAGTACAAATTATAGCGGGCCGGGAACCGAACCCGCGCCGATGCAATACAAAAATCTTTTAAAATAAACTACGTTCACAGAGTCGTATGAGCAATTGTGATTTTGATCAGTTATGATTTTGGACTATAAATTAGTACACAAGTATAAATTAACAAACCTTAATAATAATTTTAAGTAAAAAAGTACCGACTTCAACTATTATTGATATATTTTAAAGTTCCCCTCGATTTATCGGGTTTCATCATCATCATCATCAGCCCATACTTGTCAACTGCTGGACATAGGCCTCTCCAATAATTCATTATCGGGTTTGCCATCACCAAACCCTGAATTCTTTATCATGGGACCACCTCGTAAATATCTTCTTTCCATCATCATCATCATGTCTCTCCCCTTATCCCACACTAGGTGTGGTCGGCGCAACATGTTTAATTTCACCATTCATCTGTCATTCGTCATCTTAGCAGTTACACCTTTCACGTACATGTCATTTTTCACACAGTCCATCCATAACTTCTTTGGTCTCCCTCTTCCCTTTTATCCTTCAACATCTTCTTCAGAGAAAATATGAAGAAAAATCATCAAACCGAAATCGGTTGATAAACGACCAAGTTATCAGCGAATAAACACTTAAAAAGCATAAATACGAATCAATCGAATGAGAGGTTTTCTGATAGCTTCAAATATGTCAAAAGTAGTTCCAAAACATCTCACAGGTGGCGCTAATCAGACATGATCTTAAGGAGAAACTCATTTTAGAATTGTCAACGAAAAATAAAAATATGAAATGACAACCCTGTCTAGGTAGTGCCATCTATTGATATTTATTAGAACAGTATTATATGCCACCTGTCAGAAAACCTCCCATTAAGAAAGACTGATTTTTTTAACATCGATAAAACAAATGTCAAGTGAAATATATTACATAGAAACGTACTGTTTTCCCATTTTGCCGTTGTACATTTTACCTGAATAACTTGCAAACGGAGGCTAAGACATTAAACCCTCTAGTGTATAAAGTAGCTGTTCTTTATGGAGAAAACGTGACCCACAGGACGCGAGGCGACGCGTCAACTTCCGGAGTACGTAGGTTCGAATCGGGTCGTGTACCAATGTATTTTGATATGCTAATTACAAGGCCATTGCGCTGTTATGGACTTAGATACCTACATTTATCTCGGAAAACAATATGTTCTGATTTTTTTTTTAGGAAAATTTGGCCTACTGAAATATTAATGGAAGCACTTACGTAATTATAGATTAATTTGAAACTTGTTGCCCGAAATGAATTTTATGATTTCGAAATCAGCATCCAACAAATAGGCACAAATGTATTATATTACATACTAAATTCCCTTTTTTTATCTTCTTTGTCATTTAATATTAGTGACGAGATTTTCATGATGGTTTTTTAATGAATTGTTCGAAATTTTTATAGGTCCATTATTGATCTATAAGTAAGTGGGCAGTGACATATTTAAATATACCGTAAATAAATTAATTATAATACCAAGAATTGTCAAAACACTACCTTAAATCGAATGATAAATGAACGAAGAAATTCTTTGTGAAGAAACATCACTACCAGTCACTTCAGTAAACCTGTCAGAATAGGATTCTTACAGTGAACGCGCGGATTATCTTCCTAATATTATAAATGGGAAAGTGAGTTTGTTTGTTTGTTTGTTCCGCTTTCACGCCGTAACTACTGAACCGATTGCTTTTAAATTTTGCAGACGTATAGTTAGAAGTACTGTTTAAATAATAATAGGGTTTATTCTTGAAAAATTATATTTCCCAAGGGAAAACAAAAAATATACGTTTAGATACGCGCCAATCATAACCGAAGTCCACGCGGGCAAAGCCGCGGGCGGAAAGCTAGTAATACTATAATCTAATCTTACGCTCCGCCCACATACACAAAACGAGGAAACGTCACAAAATGCTTTCAAAACTCAAGTGCCTTTTCTACGCAGCAAAACGGGCGACAGGCCGCTAATCATCGTTCCGAAATGTCTGGGTTAATTAGAACCAATGGGCAGGCTTAATTTCATTACCTGAGGAAGGTCCGGCCCAGACCGATTTACGTCTTAATAAACGTGCCCTGTGATATTTTTAAGGTACCTCTATTTTAATGTACAAGGGTAGGTACTCATCCCCATTTTGTGACATCTTTTAAGCTTAATATTCACCAATTTTCTTGTTTTTTTTTGTCTTGAGAGAGTAACATTTTTGTAGAGTTCCCCGTTTCTTATCTGAATTCTTAAAGAGAGTAAAGAACGAAATACCCAACGGTTTGGCTGTTTAAATACAATATTACTTACGGTATTTTTAAGACTGGGATCATTAAAATTCCAAGAAAAAATTGCACGGTATAGGTATTTTTTCCTGCAATTTGCGAGATGTTATTGAATAGAAAAACGAAAAATGTTTTTTTTTTCAAACAAGAATCCTTCAACAACCACACCATTTTACAAATGGCAGTGTAGTCGTTTTTATAATGTTATTATACAGAATGGGATTTTTAATGCCATCAGACATACTCTTAAATTATAATAGACAAATTTTCGAAAAAGTATACCATGTTTTTTTACTAGATCGATCGTTAGAGTGAATTACAAGAAGGGCTCTATTAAACTTTGTATACCTATTAAATGATAGGAAAATCACTTGTTTAACTCATTTAAGTCATTTTCTGATGTTATGAAAATGTACAAGGTGTGAAGATGACAAAATATGCCTTAACTATCCTCAATATAACTTACTAAGGCGACAAAACTTTTGTAACAAAACACTTTGTAACCGACTTCAAAAAAGGAGTAGTTTCTCAATTCGACGGTACTTTATATGTTTGTCAACTAAAAACTTTTGACTGGGTCAAACCCAACATCCAAATTTATATATATATTTTTTTACGTTACCGTTACGTTATATTTTTTTTTTGCGTTACCGACATTAGCATCCATAGGAAAACCACAAGTCTTAATATGTCACTGGTTGAAATCGGTTCTGTATTCTTTAAAGATATTTAACGGCTACTGTTTACAAAATAAACAACTTAAAACCTCACGAGGCGCACACGACATTACAAACTAAGCAACAGAAAATATTATACGACCCTATTACATCGGTGCAAGCGGCAACAGCTGTGTTCGGCAGGTGTAGCTACTCCGCACCACGTGATCCTAATAACATACTGTCATAAACCAAATGACGTCACGCGATATAAATTAAAGCCTCCACCAGACCAATTAATGCAACTATTTTACCTCATACTAACCAAAACAACCACGAGAATGTTCTCACAATACATACACACATTTCACGCCTGTCTCCCAGAGGGGTAGGCAGAGACTACAGATCTCCATTTGTCACGGCCCTGACATACCCCTTTCGCTTCATCTACATTCATACACTTGGGAGTGTATATCTTTTCATACATGACCTACGGTTTCGAGTACTTTTCACGCCACCTTCCGCCAGGACACAATACATATCCTAGGTCAAAGATATCGCAGCTGACCGGGACGCTCATCGCTCAATGACGTGATCGAATGTCAGCCGACTGACTTCAAATGAGCCAATCATCGGTTTCTCATCATCAGCCACATAACGTCCACTGCTGGACGAGGGTCTCCCCCAGTGAGATCCGTCATTTGCGGTGAAATGCCAGTTGGCAGGCGGGTTGGCGATCGCAGTGGTGTTGTGGTTTAACTCACAGAAAGCGCTGCTGCCCGTTCTCTGGAGAGCTCCCTCGGTCGTCTCTTACGACCCCCACGACGGGAAAAGTTGGGCTGGGGTGGTGACACATGTATTCTATTCGCCGTCACCACACGGCAATCATCGGTTTGGCCACGCCCATTTCCGACTTCGTCTCGTTCCGAGAAGTGTTTCGATGTAAAATCTGGAACATTACGAGTTTAGTAGCTGTATGGTCGATGCCTTCACTGGCCCAATTAGCGCAACTATTTACCGCAAACCATCAAACTCTTATACGACCGCGACGCGAAATAGTTAGCGCGTTAATCAAGCACAGGACTTGAAGCTGGCCCTAAAATGGCCGGGCAATGTAATGCATAGTAATTCGTCTGACACGTTCATCTTTATGGTTCGTAATCGATTTTGTGAAAGTGTTATAGCGTTTACTGCTTTGCAAAGAAACACGTTTGTTGAGAAGATTACTTTACAAACAAAGTTAAAAAAAATCTCGTTTAGTGGCATGTTTTTGAAATTAGTATTATAAATATGAATATTGTTAGAAAAAAATTAATACAAAATGTTTAACCAATACATTCTCAAAAAACAAAATAAACGAAAAAAAATTGTAATTATTGAGAAAGTGTACCAACTTTTACAATTATTGTCATTTATATTTGGACCAAATAAACAAAAAATAAATCGTCAATTAAAAAAACCGTATCGGTTAGTTTGATCATTTTTTAATGAAACGCGCACAGACATTATAACTCAATATTGTTCACCGGGTATATAGGCGCGAATATAATCAAAGACAAACTCGAGCTTACCTTTGTTATTTTACTCGACATTTCGACGCAGTTACATGCGTCGTGGTCACGAGTGAAACAAAGGTAAGCTCGAGCTTGTCTTTCATTATATTCGCGCCTAAATACCCGGTGAACAATATTGAGTTAAAAATAACCGTTAAATAACAATATTAACAGGTATAAACTCGTCAATAACTTGCCATCCATCGACAGCAACCTTTACAGTATCCCATCGGGGATGTGTAACAACAAACAGTGATGGAAGACGATCGTCACACTATTCGAGACACCTCTGTGTAGTTGAGACACTATTGAATTTAGCAAACTTGCTGCCCAGAGGCCATGTATTATTCACAGGACGAAATTCGTCTGGAGGCTGATTGTTACTGTTCGTTTCAGTCTAGTCGCAGCCGTCGCCGAGAAGACTATGTACATAGAAGAGTGAACACATGTAGAAAAGCCCATTAAGAATTATCTGTTACAAACGATCAAACTCAGCGTTTAATACATACACACACTTCACGCCTTTTTTTATCCCTAAGCGGGGTAGGCAAAGGAACTAATAAATTAATAATCACTTATAGACGAGAATATGTGTAAAAACTTTCATGGTGATCGGTTAGTGTATCTGGACTCGCTGAAATGCGATATACTAGTATTATAAAGAGGAAATAATTGTGTATCCCATACATACAATTCATCTGTTTGTAGCGAATGAACTCAAAAATTACTCGACGGACTACGATAATTCTTGCACTATTAGAATGCTATATTATTCCTGAGTTACATAGGCTACATTTGATCCCAAAATTCCCACGAGATCGAAATAAAACGGCGAGTAAAACCATGCGGTAGTGTATGAATAACCGTATACCAAAAAAAACATTGAAAAATAATATTTGTGTCAGTATTTTGTTGCAAACCTTACAACACGTGGAAATTCACAAGCATTATAAACATACGTACAACGTTTGTATTCCGGTAGGATTTCTGCCTCAGTCAAATATTTTTTATTTAGTTTACTTCCTAGTATTTAATACATTTTTTTTACTATAATTGTTGCATTATGTTCTCATAGGACAATCAAACGAAATAAATTACCCCAGGACAGTTACCTAAAAAGAATATTTAAAAACCATTGAACATCCTTAATAAATAAAATAAAATAAACATCTCTATACTTTTTTCTTCTCTATAGGACTTCGCCTGAGGCTCTACAAAGCAAATAGGTACCTATGAAAACAGTGTGGTATTCACCTATGTAACTAAGTGGAATTTATTGAGATGCAATCAAGATTAGCGATCAAGTACTCAGTGCCTATTATGTAACCAATAAAAACATTTCCAGTATCGGTTTACTATGATCGATCATAGCAGACGTAGCGATCATTCGGGAATTTAATTAAAACTGTTTTCTGTCAAAACATTTTTACGTAGTGTTTCAAAGCCTTCCTGTGTAAAACACGAATTTATTACAAATTATTATTATTTACAAACCATTTTTATAGAAAACTCACACGCCTACAATCAAAATAAACACCGAATCAAATGGAGCCGAATAGTTTTTTAAACCTCAACTCTACATTTCGAAATGTCTCTACGCAAACGAAATTTCCAAAAAAAAACGAACCCCGTACAAGTGGAATAAGTAAATTAGCTCTTCATTTAAAAACATGTCGAGGGTAGATCGCATTTGCATTCTTTTCTTATTCCGCGGCACGTGTGCTACGGTCCGCTCTACGCCGTAGCCCGTAGTCGAGTGGAGGCGCTACGAGAGCGTAGTCCCGTAGACAATGAGAGCAAGATACTTTTATGTATAGAGCCACTTTATTAAATGAAAAATAAAACATACGCGAGAGTAAGTTATCCTTAAACTAATACAAAAAAGGTTTCTTTTTTTTTTAAACACAGTGAACAAGCGCTTGACTACCATTCTGCCTGATGTTAAGCAGCAATGTGGTCTACGATGGAACACACTTGTTCATTAGGTATCTATTTACCCGCGATTTAAAGACCTTCAAACTGTACTGCGCAGGAAACACAGACTCCGGCAAATCATTCCACATCCTGGCAGTTCGCACTATGAAAGTATTCGCAAACCGTTTGATTAAAATGTTTTTATGTAAAAATGTTTGATTATTTCGAATGTTTTTTATTTACTAATTTGGATATTTTAAAAATAGGTACTTTTTTCCTACCAATCGATTTTCTTTTAAACCTTACACAATTATTACTAGGTATTTTGTTCCGTGAAAACTCGACTTGTGCTAAACATGCTCGTAAGAATATTTCTGAATAAGAAACAGGACTGAATCAAAAGCTCTTGTTGCATATTCAAACAGACCTAGTCAAATTAGTCCTTTCACCACGAAAACAGTTCAATATCATGCCCAAACACTCACGGGCCCTTCAATCAGTCTACACAGGGTCATACACATCCCATGCACGGCGGGCCCTTCAAGCCGTAATTGCCCCTTCCTGCAGCGTTTTGTTTGCCACCAGCGTCGGGGCTTGCGTCAACAAAACTGCACGACTCGTAGGCAATTTCCAAGCTGAATGGGGCAACTGACTCCAACGCTAAACCGGGTTAAACTGAGCTGCAAATCCCAAGTTAAAACCTTAATGCGAGTTCTATTTATTGTTCTTCTGATGAGCGGTAAATGAACCGAGGCTTTCCATAACCGTTGTAAGCTGAGCTAGAGAAGTTGAGTTTTCAATGCATTGATGAGGTCAAGTTGTTACAAAAGTATCTTTTCCTTGTCTATCACTGTACACATTGTGTTCATACAATAGGGCACGGGATGCGCAGCTTTTGTGACGTGTGCATACAAATAACTGGTATTTGATATCCGTATGAGATATTGGTACATAAATACGCAATATACGTCACGCTCGTATCGCAGAGGGGTAGGCAGATCTTCACGGGCCTTACGGACGACACTTGCCACGGTGTCTTGGTACTTTTGTTGTATTGCACTTATGGTTATTAAAGGTTATCCTTTAGGCATGAAATATCAGTACATGGTTACAAAATCACCATAGTAACCCTAATTAGGTGGTTAGTTATCCCCATGGGATAATGCTTTTGAAGAAATAGTTATATCTATGTTCTTCAAACCTAAGACAAATATTATAATTTATTTGCATTTCATCTCCTTTCGCACATTTCATACTTTTCCACAAAACATTAATGTGTTGTTCAGAATGGAAAATTATTGCATGTTATAATTACAGGGATAATCCCACCACCACCGAAGCCCTACCACCCAAACACCCAAGCGTACGGGTCATTCTGTGGAGACGTGCGCGTCTACTTGCTTTTGCCTCTTTTCAACGCACACGTTTTCTTGACTCCATACAAATTGTCTTTGTCCATCCCAGTTTTGTTGCCAACTCTCCGCCTTCTGGGGCATGACGACCACCGAAAAAAAACTCTTTTTATTTAAGTCGCTTAAAAAGAGACGCCTTGTATACGGCCGAACTATAACCCACAACCTTATATTGCTAGTTCAAGTACCCGAAACCACACTACAGAGTCTATTTATTTATTATTTCACTTCGCAAATAAAATTGTGCATTCGAATCAAAACCGAAACTAGCCGAACAAATTAACATATTCTATTACCAAACTCACCTGGTGCCTAAGCCAGAGTGTGCAATTTTAACACTGAAATGGGCTTTTCATTGGACTTGATTGGTTTTGTGTTCACTGATATAGAGCCTTTTCAAATGACATTTTTAGATGTCACTCCGGGAATATAAATTGAATACAATAATTCTACCGCGCTGTGGGACGTTAAAGGAGTGATACAAAATGTATTTATAACAACAAACAGCGATCTAGGGATATTCTTAGAACAAAACTTATTATTTGTGTAAAGGGTTGGTCACCTGTTACCAATAGATATCCTTATTTACATTTTTATTGTGATAGTGACGAACTGTGCTATGATAAGATGTGCATTTGGTGTTATTTACGTACGTAAGATTTTTTTAAATTAATTCAATTGTCTTTTTTTTATATATATTTATTTTATATTATTGTATTACGACCTTAAAATAATGTAAACAATATCTAGTAAACGCTTCGTCATGTACCAAATACCAATAACAAACAAATACATTTAATTATCGCGAAGTATACCTAACAAGCTTCGGTATATTAACTTTGATTACACACTTCCTGTGTCACTAAAACATCAAATAAAAAAGTGCTGTTGCATTGTCACAAGCAAAAATGTTTATCTTATCCTAATATCTTTCTAGAGTTTCAATTTAGACCTTTGTTCGACTCTAATGGCAAATGTCAAAAAGAGGCAAATGCGTCTCAAATTGGACGCATTCTTTTTTCTTTAAAAATATGGACCTTAGGGTGATCAGAACAGAATCTTGGCCGACTGTTCATATCGATGGTCCCTATTAAGAAAGTCGGATGGTGGACTACTTGTGGTACTTACTTCAAATTTACAACAGCTCATAATCTTTGGTACCTTTACGTGATGTAATACGTATAAGTATAGATCTTAATATCGCTAATCTAACGGAAAAGTACACTATTACATATTCCTAAAATTGCAACTTCTGACATTTTTAATTGGGAATCGATATGGACGTCCAGAAAATTGTATGTCCAGCAGTGGCGGGGTTGACGTAAAAGGACGTAGTTTCCAGAAAATTGTCGGGGCGGGGGTGACGTATAAATTCGCAACTCTTTCAAGCTTGCGGGCGAGCATTGTCCGCGCGGCGCGGTCACGGGACTACAATTAATTCAGTAACCCGTTAACGGCGCACCAGTTGCGTATTAGAGCAAGCATGAAAGATAAATAGCCTTTATAGCGCTTCAAAAGCGTTTAGGAGCCGCATAAAGCCCACACGAAGCTTGCATACAGCTACAACGAACAATGAACAATTTCTGATCGACTATCCCGCACTCTATTTATTAGTACGCCGCAGCATATTGAAAATAAATGAACTTCCGAATACTTAAGATAAGTAACAAAGGAAGTGGCTTTGTTGTTAGTTCGCGAACACCACATGAGAATTTTACTTATTATAATGTGAAATTTCAGCATCAGAATGCGTTGCGTTCTGGATACTTTGATGAACGTGCTTCGTTCGCCGAGTGGTCCAGTTCGATGCAAATTCTCATGTTGGCACTGTATTTATGCATTGCTTCTTTATCATGTTATTGGGGTGGTCGTGGGTAAAGGATAACGTCAAAGTTAATTACAATGATGAGTTTTTACGTGGAAAAGAACAAAGAACACGTATTGTCTCACTATTTTAAAATTGTACCGCCATTTTTGTGAAATAATTGTAAAAGAATCTCTATTCATAATTCTGCAGCACGAAGCATTCATTATAATACACAGAATTGTATGAAAAATAGAACAGGATATCCGTTTTCCACCCTTCTTGTAACAACATTTGTTAGCGTATTACAACCATTCAAAGAAATCCGCGGAATCTCCTAACTTCTTTCATACTTGTTGTTGTGTTGAAAACCGCTCACAACTCGAGCGCTCATAAAAAGTTACTTCAAGATTGGACGCTCGCAAAAAGACAGGGAATAAAATCTCATAATAATAGAGAAGGAATCCCGGATAGCGGCAAATCCTATTCTTTCCTTCGGTTACGCGAAATGGTGCAGAATTTCACAGCAAATTGGACAGTGGAAAACTTGTTACCTTACACCGGCGCCTTACAAGCGGAGCCAATTTTACTCCCCTCCAACATGGAAGGATGCCGCGTTATAAACACTTTTATTATGACAAAAGCGTACATTGAAACTGAATTGTCTCCGGCATGGTCGATCTGCCACGACGTGCGATCGTTCGACGTACCCACACTTGATGTATGCAAAATGACCTCCGAATAAAGTTGTCGCTGGTACGCCTACGTAGGCAGACGACGCAACGGTTAACATTTATCCGAAGTCACATGTTTCACAATAACACTCGCGTCGTACGTTATCCAAGAGAGCCCCCGTCCATTTGTTCTTGTTTCTATGTAGTTGCAGGGGACTCGGCAGTCTCTCCCTAATGTAATGGGAAACTTTGTACAAACACGTCCCGAACGCGACCTGGGCACAGAGGCAGAGGCAGTAGCGGTAGGTAGGTAGCTTAAAATAATTAAAATGCACAATTTCTAAACTGAAGGTAACTTGCTCCGAGTCCCCGGCGCCCGGATTAATACGAGCGGTGAGAATGCACCTTTACACTAATTAAATAGGAAGTGCATTCATGGCGCTGTATACCACGAAAGTTTACACATAAATTCAAATGATTTCGAATGTGGTTACAATATTATTAAAAGTTTTTAAACTCTCGTGTCTCTCATTAGGATTTAGACTTTGTAAAACGAATTTATTAAGCTTATGCAAACTCTTTCCAGCTGCGTGATTTTGTTTTATTTTCAGAGATGCTTATGGACGATGTTCTAGCCCTGCATTGGAGTTTAAATTCTCAGCTTTAAAATTGTAACAGATTTTACGATACATATGTATTAAAAATGAGAAAGGCTTCACAATAAAACAAAGTTGGATAAATATTATTTTTATGGAGTCAAAAAACCATGTACTCTAAAAACGCACTATTGTGGCACATTTCTCCACGGAATAGACTGTAACAGGTAGTGGCTTTGGTCATATATGACTAGTATGTAGTGTATAAGTATGCCAACGGAGACATCAATATAAATGAAAATAATCGAAATTGATTGAAAGCTATTAAAAACGAATTAAGCCGACGAAAGTCATACATCCACGAAAAAAAAATACAGTGGAAAAGTTTCCAATATACACATTACACATAGTCCAATAATACCGGATAACTGGGGATAATTGAGTTTTCATTCGATCCGGCCGGTAAACGTTTTTAATGAATCGTATTCAAATACATTCGAACGGACTGAAAGTCGAACATTGCCCTAGCGCAGTATAAAGCTTTGCCTCCTCGAGTTCATAGTGAAATCGATGCCGCATCGCGACTGTATTGCAGACCACCAAAGCTTTACCTAACATGTTTTAGTGCAAAAGTAAAAAAGTCGCAACACGGGTTGTTCTTTTCCGCGACACGTCCTGCACGTTTCACGCTGAGTACAATAATATCCGTCATTATTTACATATTTGATATTCTACACCAGGTCTTTCCAACCTATACTAATATACCCTGAAATACGAGAGACCATAATCAACGCCCAGTCCAAACCATTGACCCTTAAAAAAAGCTGAAATTTTGCACATGTGATCATTTTATGATGATACGTGAGGTAAGAAAGGATTTTTCAAAATTCATGCCCTAAAGATATCATGCACATCTTTTTACTATTAAAAAGGGGAGGCAATAGTTGATGTAAGAAAAACGTTAATTTTGAAGTTATGGTACTAAAACTTGGTAATACGGTTAATTTCTTTTGTAATGAATTCGACGTCCACTAGTACTTACATAAATGCTTTAAAATATAAAGAATAAACACCCAGACGCAGAGCCCTGAGCTCTGAGGCCAACCCAGTGGTCCAAATTGTGTTGTGATAGTTAAGATGGATTTGCAATAATTATGATACTATAAGGAGCGAAAACGCGATAAGAGGCATCTAGAGAAAATGATCCATCGATCGCCTACCTCGACTCCGATGCTCCTAGATAGAACGAGGCCGAATAATCGTGGCGTGCTGGTGTTTCAATACCCGAGATGAATTAAAAACTACAGACACTCAGATATTATTATATCATTAACCCTTAATCAAACAAAGGCTAGTATATTGCCACTTTTCCAACACATATTTTGAACCCTATTGTCTTCACTGGAATTACCTAAAGATTTCAGAGAAGTTATCAGAGAATAATCACATAAGGTATGTAACACTACAGGATATGTACCTATTTAAACAGTGAACAATAATTTCACATTGTACTTAAACGCTAGATTTTATGATAAACATCCCCCGGGTTTATGTGATGGAGTTGGTAATTAGAATAACAAACGTCAATAGAGTCCAAAACCCTTCAGAAAAACACCAAACCTTGTCTGATTAAGGGTTAAGCCTAATGAAAAGTTATGTACATATAAATGCACACATCAAAAGTGTCTAGGGATCAAGAACATTTTTAGCTCAAAAAAATCTAATTTATTTAAATCAAATCTAATCTTCTGGATTGGTCTCCTACCTAATTCCCCATGCCTGTATCAATGACTTATCACCACATTTTGAATAAATTATGAATGAATTCAGTTTTTGTAAATTATATTCTTGATTGCAATCTTCTAAAATGTACTTGATCCCTAGACACTTTTGATGTGTGTATTTGCAGTTCGCCCCAGAAGGGGATCAGGATCGTGACAAATGGAGATCTGTAGTCTCTGCCTACCCCTCTGGGAGACAGGCGTGAAGTGTATGTATGTATGTATTTGCAGTTACAATGCGTATTGCGTGTGAGCAGCCACTAACAATAACGAAAAGGAAACAGAATGTGATGATGAACACACGTTGCTTTATCTTTACTGCCGTCGTTTGCACACAGTTATGTGCAGGTACACGGTACAATTGTCTAGGATAATAGTGTATAATGTCGTTTGTTACGGTTGGTAATAGGAAATAATCGTATGTAATAAAACGTGAGATGTGAATGTGATTTTACAAATAAATACAAAAACAAAATGTTTATAGCGTTCTGAGTGTACAGTTAAGGTCTTATAATATAGGTTTAGTTACAACTTAGAAGTCATTTTCTGACATTGCAATGTTTAAGGTACCTAGTAGAAGCTGCAGACATCAATCAACCACCCACTTAGTTACTACTATTATTTAGGAACTTTAAATATTAATATTCAACGATATCCATCTCTACTAAACCCTTAATAGGTAACTACGAGTATAGGCAGTATAATATTATATTCAAAGTTTAAAACGGGTATTACGGTGCAAAAAAAAACCAAAGATAAGGCATTTAGCCTGCCTTTTTTGTTGTTGTAATACCCGTATATTTTTTTTAATATAAAGACAGTACAATAGTCTGGAGGTCTTCAAGTCACGATTAAATAGATACATAATAAACAAGGGTGCTCCATCATAGATAACGTCGCTGCTTAGCATCAGGCAGGATGATGGTCAAACGCTTGTTCCTCATCAGTCACATGACGTCCACTGCTGGACGAGGGCATCCCCGAATGATTTACGTGATCATTTTGGGGGAAATCCAATAATCCCCACGCTTGGCAGGCGTGTTGGCGATCGCAGTGGTGTTGTGGTTTAACGCACAGAGAGCGCTGCTGCCTGTCCTCTGGAGGGTTTCCTCGGTCGCCTCTTACGACCCTCACAGCGGGAAAAGTTTGACTGGAGACACCACTAAGCGACACATGTATTCGATTGGCCGTCACCAAACGCTTCGTTCACAGTGTTGAAAAACAAATACTCTTAGTAAATGTGCAAACACGTGAACAACTAGCCAAACACACTTAGCCACTTATCATCTTGATCGATACCGCGTTTTTTTATTTTATTTTTTTCCACCCCCCCCCCCTTCCTTCGCAAACATCGACCGCAGGGTGCCATTACGTCAGAGATACGCCGCAAAAACGTCACAGATACGTCACCGAGCCGCGGGAGTTGGGAGATTGATGTGCTCAAACTTATGTTGGACAACTTAATCTGTACATTGAGTTTTCCTTATCTAAGTAACGTAATATTTCGTATCTCAGTTGTATACAGTGTGGAAAGTGTAACGCGAGCAAAAAAAAATTTTTTTTTTTATTTGAACAAGCGTTTGACTACAATCCTGCCTGATGTTAAGCAGCGATGTGGTCTACGATATAGCACACGGATTCTCGTAATATTATTGTTCTTCTTACGAGTTGAAGCTTTGAGATATTTGACGGCATGGTGATTACTTACCGTAATAGCCCCAAAAGCATGCCACTAAGTATCACTGCTTAACATCAGACGGGATGGCTGTCAAACGCTTCATGATCGTGTTTTTAAAAAAAAACCGCTTTGTTTCAGAAGTTCGGTTTTTATATCCGGTGGTTAATGTAAAATGTACTCTATATGGTGGTGTTAAAGTAACAAATCAATTTGTCACCTGTCATAATTTGTTCAACATTAAAACTGCCTTTATTCTGAACACATAAAGGTTGACTTTTGTTTAGTTAAAATTACCGACAACTGAGATCATCCGAGAATCGCTGCAAAACTGCCATTAACTAGCATCTTTATCGATACTCTACTTCGAGTCTTAACAATGAGTGAGTGAATGTGCCTGAGTGTGTAGTTCCCCGTATCAAGCATGAGAAAAAAAAGCCGGATAACGCAGCTAATGGAATTTAAATCTTTGACCCACTTTATTACAACGTTATTAAAGAATCAGAGTTTGCTTTATAAAAGAGATTTTAATTAAATTGCGATGCATACTACTCTTTTAGCTCTCAAAATTCACAGATATTTGGATCAAGATTTACCCCGATTTAGAGATTACCGCGTCTGTGGTCCAGTTGGTTGGATACTTGATTTGTAACCGGGAGGTCGCGGGTTCGAGTCCGGCTACTGGACGTGTACCAATGGGACTCTTTTTCAGCGCCTATGTACGCAACGCAACGCTCGTACGGTGAAGGACAACATCGTGATGAAACCCGCACAACCACAAGGTGTGTGAACCCTATAACGGCGATGGGCTCACCCCCTGTCACGTTGGGTTAAATACGCTTGGTGAACCGTGGGCATTTGCTTCCTAAGCAAGT
>SJJU01007048.1:0-14835 GCA_012932125.1 Conopomorpha cramerella
GTGATATTACCAAAAATAGTTTACAGGTAGCTTTATGATAGCTGAATTAAGGGATAAACCACGCGTTGTACGTATAAATAACTTTTTCTTCTGGCTAGCTTTTATCCCTGTTTCTCAATCTGCTTACACGGGATTTCCCTGGGTCCGGTTTTATTTACTGGTATGGCTTTTGTGGCTATTACTGGGCTACGATTGTCGGCCTCCCAAACCTCTACATCGGCAGAACGTTCAGTTTATGGATCCTTTAAAGCTTCTTGCTATTAAACGCGCTGTCATTTATACAAAGGTGAATATTTAATCGTACATGAAAATCTAACCTATAATACCTTGACACCAAAATGTTTTTTACTATTATTAATTAATCCCGGAAGAAATCGCTATGAGCGATAATGGCACCTTTTGCCATTTTACATTGTAATTTATTACATTTGTAATATACAATGTGAACTGAAGAGTATATTCATTAAACATTTTACTAATTGCGTATCAACTCTTAGGACCTTCTGTGGTCCAGTTGGTCAACTCTGTCGATGGGCTCATCCCCTGCCATGTTGGGTAAATATGCGTGATTAACGGTGGGCATTTGCTTAGCAGGTGCCTCTGCCTACGCCGCTTTGGGATTTAAAATGCCTGAAGTGTATATATTGAGCATAGGCAACACAAAAACAATAAATACAAAGGGGAAGGCAGAGATTACAGGTCTCCAGATTTGTCATGGTTCTGACACCCCTGACTACCTCTTTCGCTTCGTACATAGTATAAAACAAAGCCGCATAACACTGCATATCCCTCTATGTATGCTTACCTCTTTAAAACTAGTCAACGTTTTCTTATCCGGTTTAAAATAAATGAAATAAACAAAAAAAAACTAAAAAATAAAAAAACAAAATTATTAATTCCTGGCATACTGTATCTAGTACGGTTGCTACGTTAACACTTAATGAATGGCATACCCAAAAATACGAAGTATTGTGAGTAACACATGCTATAGGCGTACGACGACAACTGCTAGCCGAAATATTCTCACTTTACCTACATCTGTTTGACTTCTTGGGGAATTTCAACAGCGATAAATCAAACAAAGGAAGAAGAAGGGACCGCAAGGCAACTCCGCGCGCGTAATGTTCGACAGAGTTTCCTTAATTTCATTTTAAGCAATTTTGCGAATAGCTCGAGCCCCCAATTCCGCAATCATAACATTGTTCCACGCTGTTACGGACTGTTTAAGGAGACGTGGAACGGAAATGAAATAAAAAAAAAGTTTTTTTTATTTACGACTGTTAGAACATATCCACTAAGATACGTCGGAATACTTTTTTTGTCTCGTACTGCAGTCCTACGCCCTTAAAAAATTATGTGACATAAAATAATTGCGCACTGCGAATGGATGTTATGTCACACTTAATGGTATTACGTTTATTTTAACGAATGGCAACTCAGTAGATGATGGTTGGATCCTTTGCGACCCGTGGTACATTTGTACCATTGAGTAATGGTACCATAGAAGATTTTTTCAGTGGCACCATTAAATGTTTGTTAAAATGTTATAAGTCGTATTTGCTCTATGTTGTGCTTTTCTTGACGCGCGTGTTAAGCCTGCGCTGGGGTGACTTACAGCTTTATGTGAGAATACTAATAAACATTTTTTTTAGTTTTTAACCTAATTTTACTTTATTTTTTTCTCATCCCGTTTTGGGATTAAAAAGTGTCAAATACACACATCAAAAGTGTCTAGGGATCAAGTACATTTTAGAAGAAGATTGCAATGAAGAATATTTTTTACAAAAACTGAATTCATTCACAATTTATCAAAATGTGGTGATAAGTCATTGATACAGGCATGGGGAATTAGGTAGGAGACCAATCCAGAAGATTAGATTTGATTTAAATTCGATTAGATTTGATCCCTAGACACTTTTAATGTGTGTAGTATTTATTTTGCTATCAAACAATAATATTAAATGTATCTACCGACAAAAATAAATCTCTTTACACAGAGGAAAATGTCACAGAAAATCTTAGGCGTGATAGAAAACGTTATTTTTATAATGTCAACACTTACAAAAACGGTGTTTGTTTACCAGGGCGCGATTATGTTATGATATTTTTTTTTTTTGCAAATATTTGTCTGTTTATAAAAATACAACATTAGTATTTCAATGTAATCTCTATAAACATACAGAGTATTTGCTCACGTCTATGTTTAAGTTGATATTAATTAGAGATTATATTATTAAGCAATGAAATTTGTTGATTGGTATTATTATACCTATATTTATCTCGTGTTAGATACCTGGTTTTCCTATTGTTTAGTGGTTCAATATACTGGTAAATTATTAATTACGTTGTTAATTCACGTTCATAATCCTTGAACATAACATAGAGTTCAAGCTCCTAGGTCATTTTTAGCCTCACATATGGGGTTTACATTGATGAATAGGTCAGACCATAGCTAATTAATCCCTTTGATATGGATTAATATCATCTGGTAATATTATTTTTACACCTCAGCCTAGCACGGCACTGGGAACATTATTAACGTATTATGATTGAATATACTATTTATTGTAATGTACAGTACATTATAAATTGCAAAAGGCGACCTTATCGCTCATAGCGATTTCATCCAGGTAACCTAATTTAAAGATTAAATTAGAGATCATAATATTTAATTTATTATGATCTCTATTTAATATTTTATTTTCTTTCTTACAATTGTAACTATATTATATATATAAAGCGTCAATAAATGTAGAGTTGATATAAGTAGTTCTCTTGTTAATGTCTTTATTTGCCTATACATATTATATATATACCCTATCATATATATTATATTATATAATTAATGAATAACTTATCTATTGCTACTTTTATTTTTCTTTCTATTCGACCGGTAAGTGTACATAAATTAAATCAAAATAGGCAAAATAAAGAGCCAATAAATGTAAACTATCTGTAAGCAAATCACTTGTTTAATAAATAACTTATCTGTGCCTTCAAGCAGCATAAAATAGACGTAATTGGTCATGATAATCAATGCGACTTAATAAAAGGTTCAAAATCTATTTCATTATTTCTATACTTACGATTATTTAGACAGTTATTGCGCGTTGTGAACAATTGATCTGTTTAACGGTCTAGTAAGCAATTCAACTCGCAATAGCTTTACCAATGTTTTATCGTTGCCCGTCGCAATGTTAAACATTGGTTAAACACGTATTGATTTTTAACCGACTTCAAAAAAGGAGGAGGTTCTCAATTCATCTGTATTTTTTTATGTTTGTTACCTCAGAATTTTGGCCTGGGTGAAACGATTTGGATGTTTTTTTTTTAATTGAAAGCTGGTGCTTCCCATTTGGTCCCATATAAATTTGGTTCAGTTCCGAAAATGGCATCCATGAGAAAACCACATATATGTCAAATTTTACTGGTTGAAGTCGGTTCTTTTTTCTTTAAGTTATAGTTAGTCTGAAGGCCGTCAAGTCGCGGGTAAATACACATATCAAAAGTGTCTAGGGATCAAGAACATTTTTAGCTCTAAAAAAAATCTAATTTATTTAAATCAAATCTAATCTTCTGGATTGGCCTTCTACCTAATTCCCCATGCCTGTATCAATGACTTATCACCACATTTGAATAAATTATGAATGAATTCAGTTTTTGTAAAATATATTCTTGATTGCAATCTTCTAAAATGTACTTGATCCCTAGACACTTTTGATGTGTGTAGGTACCTAATGAATAAGTGTGCTCCATTGTAGACCACATCGCTGTTTAACATCAGGCAGGATGGTGGTCAAAGGCTTGTTCATTGTGTATAAAAAAATGTTTTCTACAAAGGCCTTACATTGCAGCCTTTGTTGAGTGCCAACATTTTTCAAATTGATTGTTGTTCCTTATTTCAGTCAAAACTTTTTTTTTGTTGTTGCTCTACAATGTTTTTGAATCCTGTTTTTCAAAATATTTGGCCAAAAGCACAGTTAAAGATTAAATCTTGCCACAAAGTGAGCTGAATTTGTGTGATCTCAGCTCTTTTTGTGGCAAGTTTATATAAAATTTTGAATATTAAAAAATATATGCCTTCGTATCCACGTTATCGATTTGTATGTGTGTTTAAAGGGGAGAGTATAAAAAGAAATATAGGGAGTCAAGAAAACATGTGCGTTGAAAAGAGGCAAAAGCAAGTAGACGCTCACTTCTCCAGAGAGGATGGAGGGGAGACTTGTTCCTGAATATGATTATATAAATGCCAGTGATCATAATAATAACTTTAAAAAAGAACATACTTCAACCATCAAAATTTGTGGTTTTCACATGGATCCCATTGTTAGAACTGAACCAAATTTAAATGGGACCAAACGGGAGGAATCCAGCTTTCAAATAAAAAAAGAACCATCCAAATCGGTCCCAGACTAAAGTTTTGAGGTAACTAACATTAAAAAAATCCGACGAATTTAGAACCTCCTGCTTTTTGAAGCCGGTTAAAAATATTTCAAACTAGTGGACGCGGCAGACGTTGTCCTGTCTAAACTATGATTATTAATTCCGAATTAGTATTATTTTCCTTACAATTAGCCTGTTATGTAATGCATGTTTTGTTAGTAATAATAAAAAAAAATAAAAAACACATTTTTTCTTTTACAAACTTTCTCCACATTAATCATAATAATAATTCTTTATTGATTCATGTGATACCTTAAAATAATAGGTGTTAGCTTAAAATAATTAACCATAACAAAAGCCCTGCAAGGGTACTGCAATCATAAACCAAACAAATGCACTAGGACTAACATTTACAAAAGCAAAACATGAACATATTATAAAATAGTTCCATATGTAGATATGGAATACGCAATAAGTAGTTATTGCGCTAATTAAAATAATCAGTAAGTAATAATCACAAAAAAGCGTAATAGAAATTGGTCCAGCCGTGTTCAGAACTGAGCTTATGAACAAATTTAGCAATTGATTTTTGTCTTATAGATTAGACAAGTTTGGACCTTGAGCATTAATAGGGACATGTCTTTTGAAATTGGACACTAATGACCTTACAATTGTTTCTTTCACTTAGTAGATGTAAGAATGAGATGACATGATTAATTCTGTTGACGAGGAATAAATATATTAATACATAATGTACAAAAAAATCGCCTCCCGCTATCTGTTCCTATGTATGTTTAGATGTGGATTTCTTTAGTACATATAGTGATTCTTGAGGAAGGTTTATAAGTGCAATATAAAAACACATAGTATCGAAGAAACAATGTGTATTGGCAAAACCACGGCAAAACACAGTTTGCCGGCTGCGCCATGTAAAATAAGGCACAAACTATAATATAGTCTGTTATTTATACTTCTATATTTTGGAAGATACAAATAAAGTTCAAGTTCCGTTTCAAAAGTGACATTTTACTTCATAACTTTTTTGTGTAACATTCTGTAGGTGGCCAGTATTTTATTATAAAAAGTATTTACACTAAATAAAAAACAGCGTCTGTGGTCCAGTTGTTCGGATACTTGACTCGTAACCGGGAGGTCCGGGTTCGAGTCCGGCTACTGGGCGTGTACCAACGGGACTCTTTTTCAGAGCGGTGAAGGACACCATCGTGATGAAACCCGCACACCACAAGGTGTGTGAACCCTATAACGGCGATGGGCTCACCCCCTGTCACGTTGGGTTAAATACGCTTGGTGAACCGTGGGCATTTGCTTTAGCAAGTGCCTCTGCCTACCTCGCTTTGGGATTAAAAGGCGTGAAGTGTATTTTTTTTAAAATATATGACAAGATCATGTAGTTTAAGATACAAGTACGGCTGACAATTGTACGTACGCAAAATGGGAACAACAATACTCTTTTGATGCGATAGTTATGAATGATCAGTATGATTTCTCGCCACTCTTGTATCTCTCCCTTCTTTGGTTTTGCTATAAGTACTTACATACTTTTTACTTTCTTCATGCTTGCACTGTCATAATATAGAGTATTATCCGTCCCAAGAACACTGAATTACTTGAACTTGAAATGATTATCATATAGTTACTTACGTATATATTGGTACATATATATTTAGTGATCGTCGAAATCTCATTCGTGCCATCTCATTCTTACGTGTAGTAAGTGAAAAAAACAATTATACTTCCAATTTCAAAAGCCATGCCCCTAGGTGTAAGTTATATCTAGGTACGTACTGGTTCGTAGATAAGCACGAATCACAAAGGAATAATCGATTGACGTCGACAAAATCTTGGGACATCTTTCCCAGAAGCTGTCAGGGAGTTAACAACGGGACACCTTAGGGTGCCATAACAATGCTATCGTTAAATAAGGTCCAGCTGGGATAACGGTTTTCCTTAAAACCCTCCTTCACTTTTATCCTCTTCTGCTGAAAGACAATTTTTTCGTAAATAGTTCCCCAGGTACCATTCGCGGACATGTTAGGATATACAGTTGATGTATTTTTTTTATGATATGTCCTTGAAATAAGTACCTACAGTCAGGGAATTAGACTCTAGGACGAAGGTCGCGGGTTCGTTTCCCTCCGACATGAGTCGCTGCTTTGGTGATGAGCTGGGGCATTTCGCTCATTTACTGCAGCTGCAACAACGCGATAATTCATAAACTTTTGTTATTGTGAAAAGAATCCTTGGTAATAGTAATAAGATTGTTATTTCATCAGTGTCACATTTTGAGATGTCGCGTTGTTGTAGCAAATGAGCTATTTGTTGTGTGCGTCTGGGTGTTTTATTTATGAATCTTTGTATTTAAAAGTATTTACCACCCCATACTATTTGGCAATAGGGTATCTCAGTTTGGGAACACATTTGTCCGAGGAAATTTAAGTATATTTATTTAACCTATTTTTTTTAAGATCCAGTTAGGTTGGTTACGAGTAACAGTTTCCGTTTGATGGAACACATCTCATCCGGTTTAATGATGAAAAATGGTTTCCGTAGTCATTCAGTGCATATTATATTTCTTACAGCATACAATTAACGGAAACTGCTGCGTGAACTGGGTTTCATTAAGACTTTACTATATAAGACAATATTATAATATAGCGATACATCAGAATAACATATAGGCTAAAATGTGAAATAAAATAACAATGCTTTGTGACGGGCCCGTTGGTGTAGTGGTCAGCATGTCTGCCTCTATTCCGTAGGGTCGTGGGTTGGATTCCCACCGCTGAATGATACTTAGGTGATGAGCTTTCGAGTACTTGTTGGATGTGTCTGGGTGTTAAGTGTTGTCTACAGAATAAATGCGGCATACTTGGCATTGCTAGTGTAATACACGGCGATACGGAAATACTCTAGGATCAAATATCTGCAGAATACAGAAACGAAAGAAATTGACTCTTCGTATAAAGTACTCGTGCACTTAGTTAGATTTTGTACGAATTGTTCAAAATTCCTCTGCAGTGTTCTCAGTCGGAACAGAGAACCAAAGTCATCGTCATAGTTAATCGGTTTAACAAGTTGAAGTGGCAGTGGGCCGACCATATTAGCCGTAGAACTGATGACAGTTGGGGCAAACGAATTCTCGAATGGAGATCGCGCCTCAGCAAACGGAGTATAGGACGCCCTCAGCCAAGGTGGACTGATGATATGCGCTATATGGCTGGCAGAAGCTGGATGCGAGAAGTCGAAAATAAATCACAGTGGCGTGCAATTGGAGAGGCCTATGTCCAACAGTGAACGAGTGATGGCTGGTGATGATGATGTTTAAAATGAAATTGCGTTTCTGGTTAGTAACACACGACACAAGGCAGGAGTGAGTAATAACAGTGGCCTTGGGATTCCCAGGATACTTCCGTCTTGTTGTTATATAAAATCTTACATTACATTATTCTGATATTTTCCCGGGCCGAAATATGTCAACGTCTTTATTGACAGGGAATAATTTATCTTCTTACGCTTCAAGAGATTGTGAAGGAAAACATCAAAAATATGTTCCTTGCGATCGTTATAATAGTTAACGAATTTATTTTGATTTTTGCCGTAAGAATTGTGACTTTTCCATAAAATAATCTATACTTAAGGACCTATCTGTTATAAAACAAAACTCGTGTAAGAGGTGACGAGATCGTACTAGACCGGAAATGATTTTACTATTCTTAATTGTAAACGATCTGACCTGGCAAGCATTGTTTTGCGAATAGACGTTATTCTTATCTGCTATTATATGCATGTGTTATACATATAAACCTTCCTCAAGAATCACTCTATCTACTAAAGAAAACCGCATCAAAATCCGCTACATACTTTAAAACATCTATGCATACATAGGTATAAACAGCGAGATCCTACTTTATTTTATACTATGTAGTGATTTGGTAAGCAGATAATAGAATATAATAGGTCCCCAAGGATTACGTCACTCACTCCTACATTTTTTTTTCTGAAACGTTTCGACCATTCGTACACATAAGCCCATATTCTGAAAGGAAATTTATATGTTATGGCTTCAGGCACATTTGTCCTTTTTTGACATATGCCAATAGAGTCAGACAAAGCAAATAACTTCTATATAGTAAGTAGTGCTTGGTCAATAATTGTTCCTAACTAAATGTCAAAGTTTACATTTTTGTGGCACGGTTGCTGTGCTTTTTACTAAGTACCTTTTTATCGCGGGGAAATCCATTATGAATACCCTATCGGACCACCCCATCTGACGGGGAGAACGCCGGGGCTATGTGGAACTCGCTCGGGCACCAGGAACGGTCCCAGCAATATCTCGAGGATGAGGAGTGGTAAGTACACCCCTCAGCTCTCGATATATTGACGGCGGTACCTGGGTCACCGCGGTACCGCCACTGCCACACGGGGGCCGTATTTTAAGCGCACGTATCCCCGCCCGTGCCCCCACGCCCTTTCAGTCGCCTATTACGACGACAAGGGACATGGGATACAAGGGCATATAACCAAACTACTCTCATGGCCGCAACTGCCAGGCACTCTGCTAAGTACCTGCTATTTTCGATTCTGTTCCGTGAACATAAAGTACAAAATTCGCATACTTGCCACAGCGGCATTAGAGCGACTAATTGCATGACATGCGATAATTACCTAATTGTGTTGTTGTAAAAAAGCTTTATTCTTTATACATGACATAATTTCTGTCTTATTGCTATTATGTACTTACTATAATTATTACCCATTATATTACCGATTACTTATAATTAAACATGCGCGAAAAGGCGGCATCAATAGCACAAGTCAAAATTGATGATAATGTACGAAAAGACGAGAGTGAATGCTATTCATTACATGGCTAGGCCATTCAATTTCATTTCCTATTCATTTAAGTTCTTTGACAGAAGTGTGTTTACATGTACAGAGAACATTATTTCATTATTTAATAGTTGATAACTCATTATTTTCCTTTACCAAGAAAGAAGTAGAAATAAATTGCTAAGTTTACATTTACCTTGCATAGAATTACTGAGTTAATTTGTTATTTTGCTGTGTTAGCAGTAGGGATAAAATGCCTATGTGTTATTCGACTATGTCTTATTGTAATTTTTCATTGAAATACCTTCAGTAGTTCTTGCGTGAATAAATATTTAATAAATAAATTGAGTGAAAGAGTTACAAACATCTAAACATCCTTCCAAATTTTTATGATACGTATTTGTTTAGTACATCCTAGCATAGAAGGTTTTAGTTTTTACAATGGCCCTTCATCTTTATTCAACATCAATCGATATATTCAAAGCCCAATATCAGTAAACCACTTTTATCAATTAATGATTCAATGGTTCTGATCCAGCATTTTTCATTAGGAAATCATTATGAATGGGGGCCATGTCGGAGACAAGAAGTTATTAGTAATTATTATTTTTTTAAATCTAATTACTAAAAGTTTTTTTTATGACTGTAGGGTATTTATTTTCTTGAATTACAGAAGTTGGCAATTTATTGTAGACTTTAATAGCCATTTTATGGAGACTGTTTTCATGTAATGCAAACTGTGATGACGAAGGGTCCTCTTGTACCTAAAAAAGAGATAATTGATTGTTTGTAATTCCAGTTGCCATATTTCAGAATATTATAACTCTCATAGAAAAGAAAATTGCAAAACTTCATTATTTCTCATAAATTACCTATTTATTATTCAGAACAAAATAGTACAAAACGAATTCCCCTCCCAGCTACAGCTGTCCGTCCCTATGGATGCTTAGATTTTGAAAACTACGTAACGGATTGTTGTGCGGTTTTCTTTAGTAGATAGAGTGATTCTTAAGGAAGGTTTATATGCATATAAAAGCAGGGAAACACGGTTAAAATGTATATTTTTATATTTTGAAAGTGAAAACCTGCTAATGTATAACCTAACTAAGTATATAATTGTTACTATCAGCTATATATTTTCAATAATGCTAAATAAATAAATATTGGCAAAACAACGTTTCTCGTCGAGTCGGCTAGTTTCTCATAAAATACATTACCTTTTTATTATTCAGAACAAAATAATACTACTTACTTTGTACAATCAGCTTGTTTCTATCGAGACCCGAAAAGTATATTACCTTACAAAGGTAAAGCAAGCATAATCTTATCGATTCTCCCGCTACCTAAATGAGGTGCTTATAGAATCTATTTATCAATATAAAGAGTATTTTCTCGATAGTATCGATAAAAAAGCCGTTTTCCCGCCAAAGCGATCTGTCTTCCCGCCATCATGTTCGAACGAGCGTTTTGGGGCCTGGAATAAATCTTTTCGTCCGTTTGTGGATGGACTTACTCGACTGCGGTCTATTGGTCTTTTCGTCCGTTTGACGACGTATTTTGTTTTTATTTTTCTTTTTATAGAAAATAAAGGATTGTTTCTAGATAGATTGTCCTTAGTATGAATCATCATCAACATAAGCCCATATTTGTCCACTGCTGGACATAGGCCTCTCCAACTACACGCCACTATGATTTGTTTTCTGCTTCTTGCCTTCTGCCTCTTCCGCCAGCCATCTTGTGCATATCATCAGTCCACCTTGCCTGAGGGCGTCCTACAGGACGTCCTACTCCGTTTGTCGAGACGCGGTCTCCCCTCGAGAACTCGTTAAGGTATGAATAATAGAAATGTCGTTTGTATGGACTATAAAAAGCATAGACGTAAGTTAGTGATGATTTTACACTCCTGGATAGGAGTAGAAATCGAAATCTAAGGAAAGGATTGTACATTTTAAAAATGCCATAATGCATACGGTTATTAGGCCTACTTACCTACAAAACTAAGTTACCTACTTACTTATTGTTGTTTTATTTTTTAGTCCCAATTTTCAAGGAAAAAATTCCCCTTAAGACTTTTTCACTAAGTATTAATAGTAGATCATAAAAACTATTGGGGGAGGCTTTCGTCCAGATGATAATCATCATCATCATCAGCTGATGATAATGGCAATGATTAATAGTTGTATATACATACAGTACATTTAGATATGTAAGTATTTAACTGTTATTTGACAAGGCAAACATCTTTTAGCTAAACTACCTACATCCTGTTTAGACTATAATGCCACCACGCAATTTGAATAAGCGTAATATTATTGGTGTAATAAGTATTTCCTTAATCTCTTTTATTATTATGTAAAGTAAAATGTGTCGACATTCTTCAGTTCGATTTTATAAATGTCGTCGACCTTCGAATTGGGTCGTGAGCGGACTGATATCTCAAATTTCGGAGAAAATGCACGATCACGTTATTTGTGTAACAAAATGAGTTTTAAATAACCAAAAGAATAATCGCGGTCTTTTTGCGTTTCTTTTGATTTTTTTTATCTAAAATAAAATAAATTCTGATTCGAATATATTTTCTTAAAGAAAAATTCTCATTAATTTATAGGGAAATTAATAATACTTGTACTAAACAGTGGCGAGCATGTGATGACCTTATCTCTGCCTGTATTAATGATAATCAGAACTGTATGTAACTAGAAAAATATTTCTAAAATAAAAAATACTCTTCACGCCTTTTAAGCGGGGTAGGCAGAGGCACTTGCTAAAGCAAATGCCCACGGTTCACCAAGCGTATTTAACCCAACGTGACAGGGGGGAAGCCAATGGCCGTAGGACACACACTTTGTTGTGTGCGGGTTTCATCACGATGTTGTCCTTCACCGTACAAGCGTTGCTTTGCGTACATAGGCTCTGAAGAAGAGTCAAATTGGTACACGTCCAGTAGCCGGACTCGAACCCGCGACCTCCCGGTTACAAGTCAAGGATCCGACCAACTGGACCACAGACGCGTTAACAAAACAAAATATTTCTCTCACAAAAATAAAATACTTATTATTTGTCCAGTCGTACACATTCTTGTTTTTTTTCTAATTTGCCGTGGGGATCAAACGACAAAGCCTTTCTGTTGACAGGTATCCAATTAACTTTTAAGAAATGTACAAACAACCCCGCAGCTCTGCCACAAAGGACCTTTTTTTGCTTTTTTTTTTAATTTTCCGCGGTCTTAGAAATAACGTGGGACGCTGCAGGGCGCGCCGGCTTTTCGCTCACTACTTATACAGTCCTGGATACGCTTATCCCAGCTGTTTGAAGTTTGACCTCCGCGGGCATTGTGTGCCTGACCTTTTGCAGAGCTTAGTCTTCCAGCCTTCTGACGTCTAGACTAACTAAGCCTTACTTATTCACGGTCTATTTCGCATATAGGTACCAGAATTCGTTGATTTATTTGCGACATGAAAGTACCATTAACATGTTTTGATATTTACTCTCCGCGAGCACGAAATGATTGAGGGACGCGCCGGGGTGAATGATTCCATCAAATTTTTCCGCTACGCAAACATCCAGCGTTCGTTTACAGCTCAGTCAATGTTCGGCACGTCTCTGTAAACATATTGATCGCGAAGGAAGGTAACAAATTGCCTATAAAGCTATACAAAACGGGCGTATGCCGGTTTCGGTCAACGCTGTAAATCCGGGACACGGCGATAAATCTGTAAAAATGTCGGATGAAGTGCCCGCTTGGCTCATGGAGAGCGTTTAAATGTTCACTATTGCCATATAAATGTTGTTTAATGCAGAATTTCATGGCGGTTTATTGTTTTCTTTAGGATATTCGAAGTTTTTGTCCTTCAAGGACTTTATTTATCGTTACGATTGAAATAATAAAATGTGTACTCACTCATTCACATCTGTAAATGTCTTCAAGGTGTCATCATCATAATCATCATCAGCCCGTAACGTTTCTAAGACCATTGCTCGTGGTCCATTTGCACGCAGTATTAGCAAGAAGATAAGATGTAACGCGAAAACAAAATCTGTGACGTAACTGACAACTCCACGGACGTTATCGTGTTTCAATGATGTTACTGGGAAAATTACTGGAAAATACTAGTGTATGCAAAAACAGCATAATATGCTGTCAAATATACCTGCATACATACATATTATGTATGTATGCAGGTATATTTGGCATTTTTGTATCGAAATCATTGTAAAGAAAAAATAACCGTCTTTAACCAGTACAAATCCCCCATCATCATCACCAGCCCATACTTGTCCACTGCTGGACATAGGCCTCTCCAATTGCACACCACTGTGACCTGTTTTCGGCTTCTCGCATCCAGCTTCTGCCAGCCATCTTGCGTATATCATCAGTCCACATTGCCTGAGGGCGTCCTACACTTCGTTTGCCGTTTCAAGGGGTAAGTAGAAGAGAATAAATTATGGAGCAGGTGTCCGCGTTTTATCAGGAAATGATTGATAACGGTTAGTTAGGCCGTCGCCGTTCTAGTCTAGTTTTTTTTTATATCAATTTGCGTGCGATGAAGAGAGTACGGACTGTATTTGTTTACTAGTAGTGGTTTTTCTTTCGATATTCTGTTTTTTATATGTTGGTAACCCAACTATTAGTAACGATAAACTTTTTTTTAAACGTGTTCTCAACATGAACAAAGTGCAGTAGTTTATATATATATATATAAAATAAAGTCGTGTTAGTTACTCCATTTATAACTCAAGAACGGCTGAACCCATTTGGTTGAAAATTGGTGCATAGGATACTTTTTACCCCGATCCTGATGGTCGCGTCGCTATATAGAGGGTGTTATAGTACGAGTGCTGCAACACTGTTATCTTTCTGTAAACACATTTACAAAAGATAGTTCAGACAGAAGCAAAAGTGCTTCTGTTTCACAATTATTATTTTCTTAAGCCCAATTTCGGCGGCTATTATTTTTCATTTAAACTTGATGTAAAGTTTGCAAATCTACTTGGGTTTCTGCTAACAATGTTAAGTGGTATTATTATACAGCTGCAGGCTATTTTTACAAGGAGCTTCAGTGTTACGTTTTGAAAAAGCAGCAGATATTTTACGTTTCTCAATTTACTTTATTTTGCGTACTCACGAGTTAATATTTATGCTTTAACTTTTTTTTTGGACTGGAGTTTGTTATCGCTTTAAGCCACCGATATCTATATGTATACTAGTGGACGCCCCGCGATTTTTTCGCATAGTTTCAGTATTCAATCATAATAAAAAAGACTACCACCAAGTTAACATCGCTGCTTAACATCAGGCAGAATGGTTCAAACGCTTGTTCATTGTGTTAAAAGAAAAGTTTTAGAAACATAACTCCAAAATGTTAATTTAAAAACTTTAGTTTTTTTTCATATAAACTACTACCCACCTTTTTAAGTATGAATTCTGAAAAATCCTTTCTTATCTCACGTAAAATTATAAAAAGAACCCCTGTGAAAAATTTCAGCTTTCTAGGTACATGAGTTTAGGTCAGTCAAGTAAAGTCAATGCCGTAGAAATGCGGTCATTGCGGAGCATGAAAGGCGTGACATTGAATGACAGGATAAGGAATAGTGTGATAA
>SJJU01007050.1:0-10306 GCA_012932125.1 Conopomorpha cramerella
ACGACAGTGATAAACAAGGAACCCGCGACTGATATTCTTCCAGCGCAACTTATGCACCGGAATTACATTATCAAAACTTGTCTTACAACATTCACGTATTTGACAACAGTCGTGCATAACAAACGAAGTGCTATATCCACTTTCGAAACGATCGTATCTGTTGTGACTACTGAATCATTGACCAGTTTGTTTCCAAGTGCACTAATGCAAGACATTAAGCCTACAAGAGTAAGAACTTCCCCCAAACGTAGATAATTGTCCATGTATATGGTCCTTCTACTCCATTTCTGTAACGGCAATAACAGTCTAGTCTACTAATGCTGAATAACGGATACCCAGATGAGATCATCCTTACTAAATGTTTTAGATTTTTTTCCAAATAATAAACACAAATATTTCTTATTTAATAAGGTGTGTGATCCATAAATATTTCAGATACTAATGTTTTTGTTTTATGTTTCAGACAAAATTCATGGAAGTAAAAACAATCGAGCCTTCTGTGGTGAATAACAATAATTTCAAAAGCAACCTTCCAAAATTAGAGAAAAGAGTAGACGACTCGCTAGAAATAGGAAATTTTGATGTTATACAACCTTCAGAATCAGGACATGTTCATTGTGCATCATGTCCATGTAGTCACACTAAAACAGAAGGTTTGAAAACTCAATATGATTATGATCCCGTGAAGAAAGTGCAGTTCAAAAATACAAAATTTGGTTCAAACAAGCTAGACATCAGGCCTACTAAACTAACTTCTAATAAAAATACCCAATATGAACCATACGAGTTTGAGAACAACTCTTACATGGCTCCAACTGATAAAATAGTGGAAAAGTATACGGAAGTAATAAATGATTATTCTGATGAAAAAGATAGCGGATCTGTTGAACAGAGCGAGTTACTAACAAATGAACAAGCCCCCGCCCCACCTAAAAACAAAGTTACAACTAGTAAGCCAGAAAAGACAAAACCTGACAAACCTCATAAACCAAATAAAAATAAATTTGTGGTTGCTGACTTATTAAAACTTGGATCATTGGGTATCAAAGGTCTTTCGCAGTTAGCTCCAGTGATAGAAAAAATGACGGGCGGTTTTATGAAAAGACAGGACTCGTTCAACAAGACTACATCAACCACCACTTCAACCACTACAGAGAAATCTGTCACCGAATTGACGCCTTACAATGTAAATAAGAGGATTGACAGCGAAATGGAGGCAAAACACCATAACTTTCCTATTTATATTCCAGTCGATGAACTTGAAACAGCTGAATCTCAAGCAATATTTACTAATACTACATTACATCTCAATTCTCCTTGGGCCGATCATAAACATCCAAAATCGCATAATATACTTCCCCCTAAAATTGTACATGAAAGCCCACTAGTAAATGGCGGTATACCTATAAGCCCCGGAGAAATAATAACTGCTAATTCGGATGTGATTGTTGGCAAGCCTGCTGTGGGAGGACCGCTAACATTAGCAGCTAGCGGAATAAAACTTCACAATCCAGTAAATCCACCTATACTTGATAGTTATATATCAGGAAATGAGCAGTACGTAGTTAAGGAAAAACCACCTATTAGAGAACACACGTTGCCGCCACCAAACGTGGACGATTCTTATGACTTACGACCACCAGAATTGCCCAAGCCAAAGCCAAAACCAATGAAAAATATACCACGACCGCCACCCCATTCCTCTAAGCCAAACAATCCTTTGCGCCACACCCCAAGTAAAAACCCACCAGTCAGAACACCCCCAACTTTTCCTCTAAATATCAATGAACAGCTAATGAAGACTGAAAATTTCAATTCAGTTTCGTCTATTTTGGGTAACCATGGGCGTCCTGCTTTTCTTGATTACATTCCTTCACTGGCGTCAAGTACGCCATCAACAACTTCGCATGATCATCATCATATCTCTGAATCAAAAAATGAACCAGACGTATCTGACAACAGTCAAAGTTCTTCAGAAATGGTGTACACAAGGGTAAATCCCAACGGTGATTCGGTAAGCCCAAATCAGTTACCTCAAGACTCCTTGAACAAGCCTTTTTTAGTAGACATCCAACCCTCTAGAGTAGCAAACGTTCTCATTCCACACGGAAGTGCCACGGCTCTCGTATTTGCTGGGTCTTCAGAACCACATAAAACTGGTGATTATGTTGATGATCCTCTGCCATATCCAGAACCCGGTTATTTCGGTAGTTTTAGCATTGACGCACCACAAATGACAAATGTGCATACCTCATCAATGAACCCGAATCCTTTCCAAGGCGATCCTAGTCTAAACCTTCACGAGACCTACAAGCCCACCGGAACATTTAAAGAAGGCGAAAATTACAAAAATGAAGCAAAGTACAAACGGAAGGAGAATCAGAAGAATAGATTGAACACAGCAAAATTGCCACCTCCTACAAGTAATCAGGAAACGCACTTGCAAATCGGCCCCCATATAACAGCTTACAACCCTGATGTGTATTTGCCAAATAGTAATGGCGAAATAGAAAAATATCACCGTAACAGAGGCAAAGATAAAATTAAAAATGTTAAAGAAGTTATAGATAAGGAATATGAAAACTTTTTGTCTGTGCCACCGCCTCCTCCACCTAAAATGCATTATCACCATGATTCACATTATGATAAAAATAAATTTCAAAATCAAAAGCCTGTAGTTCATACAAAGCCAGTTCAGGACATGAAAGTATTTTTGAACATCCAACATCCAATACCACAACATCCGCCAATGCAACACTCTGGGCCACAACATCATGTTCATCAGCAGCATAAACCACAGATGCTTCCAAACAAAGAACATCAGCAGACTAAAGTCACATCTGAAATTTATTACGCAGCACAAGCACCACCAAACCAGCACACTCCAACCTATACCATACATATACCGGCAACACCAGGGCCATTGCAAAATAACTTAATGAATCATGGCGCCCATAATCTAAACAACAATTTGAAACCTCAGCACCACGTATCTTCTGAACGACCAACTGACAATTCCTTTTTCGTTGTTCCTCAGTCGAATATCCATAATAAGCCTACATTCACAAATGAAGTGAGTGATAAGGAAAACAGCATGTATACAGTGACGTTAAACACAGCTACAAATGTAGCTAGCCATGTGGGAGAGCCTGGTCAAGTTATTGGTTCGAGCATTCCGGTATCTATCGGTGGACCTAACAATATGAAAGCAGATATTCCTATTGGAACTAATTTCGCTATTAAAGTAGAAGATGGAAATTCATACGTTTCAGTACAGAGTGATCGGAGCCCACCGGTAGTTTATGATGAAAATGGACGGGTTCCACCGCACATTGTGCATGATAACAACAGATGGAATGCTACTATTACTGAGACTCCATTTACTGGTAGTACTATTAATACCGAAGAAACATTCCACGTTACCACACATAAGCCAACCACAGCTGTGAAAGAATCGTCCGGTATTGTAATTTCTTCCGTCAACAGTCATGCCAACTTTCCTGTTCTTAACGACTTTACAATTTCACATAATGTAAAAGATGAAGTAAAACCTGTGACCGAATACATTGAAAATGAGCGACCTGAAACACAAAGGCCAGTTTTGAATCTGAAACCGAATAACCAAATTAATTCTCATGGATGGTACTCAAATGTTAATGAAGTTAAAGATATAAAGGTAGAGACATCAACTAGAAAAAATATTCCACTATCACACGAGTATGATAGGAATACCGTCGCTGACTTCGGCGATAAGATTCCGAGTATTGGAAAACCACCTAGTGAATATTGGTCTCAAAATGTACATTCAGTGCCCAATATTGGAAAACCATTCACAAAACCACAAGTGAATGAAAAACGGCCGCCGCCACCCAAACATTTTGAGTCAAATTATATACCTCATAATTTCGGTATTGTCAAACAACCTGTTTATGATATACCAATCAGAGATAATAGTGACGAAACAACAACGGCGAGAATATCATCAACTACAGATAATAGGAAGGTAGTGTATGAAAATTCTGAAGAGATTTATGATGGTGAAGAAAGTAGTGAAGACAGTGAACACGACGGAGAAGTAAGTTTGGAATCAATGAAGGTGCCAGTTGTTAGTGCTTCAGATGTACAAAACAGCCAAGAAAAACTTGAAAATGATACTCCAAAAATTACGCTACTACAAGATGAAGTACTTGATCCATTCAAAGAAACACAGGAAGATAAGAACATTGCTTCTAAAGAAAAAGAGACTGGAAGTCAGACAGAAAAGCCATTCAATCCGTCATCTTACAACAAAACAGTTTTCCATTCGAATGCTATCAAACCAATTTATGACCATAATTCACATATGAAGCCCAGACCATTTACAGCTAGTACATTGGATCACCAGCTACAACAACCTCACTGGGAAATTAACCATCTTTCAGAAAATACCTCCAATGTTTCTTATGAACAAAATTTCAACCTCAATATTGGAGAAGAAATGAGCACTCAAAGCACTTCTCGCACTCCAACATCGACATCTAAGAATCGCTATCAAGATGTTGACATAAAATATAAGAAAATACACAGACCAGTGTTTTCACTGCAGAAAAATTCTTCATCTGGGAATGATACAAACATCATTACCTCCACTGTTCACTTAAGGGACAAGAAACCTCTGACAGTTTTAGGTGACACAAAAGTTAAGGTGTCGACCTTACCATCATTTACCATTACGTCGACGGAAATTGACTCCAATAATACTGATGGCGACATTATAGATCTGTCACCTCCTCCACCCACTATCGATTTCAAAGTAACTGCTAAGGAAGAAACAATTATGGGAATGAGCCCTCCACCACCTAGTGCTCCTATAGCTCCACAGTCACGCCCTACGAGGCCACCGGCGACTCCGAGGCCTATTCCAGTAAGGACTCCTTCGCCATACAGACCGAAACCTACTAGAGGACCACCGCCGACAAGACCTCAAAGGCCTACCCGAAGACCTATTAACAAGGAAGAGGTTTCAACGTACCGTCCATCTTTAGACATTACTACTAATCTTAAACGTCCAAACTTCAATAGAGATCAGCCGTCGTCGCAACTCCTTCCACCGCCGAGAGATTTCCCGTCTAGGGTTGCTACTCCATTCAATGAAGTATTGCCTACACCCGTTGAGCCAATATTGCCACCGTCTAATGTTGTATTCCCCACACCTATTTCCACTGGTTGGTTGACTTCGTCAAGATTGGACTTCCCATCAGAATTAGAATTTGCACCTACACCGATACATTTCCCAGAAATCAATCCACCAACTGATATACCACAACTACCAGCAGTTGGTTCAAGTGAACGACCTGTTTTGAGTATAAGAGATGATTCTCCCTCAACGGAGAATATTGCAGATGTTAGCGTTGAAACACCAGTTACAGATAACGTGCCAAAAGAAAGCAGTACAGAGATTACTATTAGTAGTACTGAGAACTCATCTGAAACGAACGATAATTTGTCGAGTGAGTCCAGCGTGGAAGATGTCTCTACAGAAAGAAACAAAGGGTTGTTTGTGAAATACACCAATCGTACACGTAAACCATATAATCCAGTACGGTATAATAACAGCAACGAAGACAAGAAAACAGACAACACAGTCAAGGTCAAGTTACCACCTAAGCCAACAGCCATAATAAGGCCTACAAGAACTTTGACGAGACCAGAAGTGTTGTACCCAACTAGAAAAACACCTACAAGAAAGATTGTGCGACCGGCACCGACCAAAACAGTTAATACAATTAAGCCAAGCTTTATAGAAAGCTCAGAGACATTCATAGATGATGAGTATTTGAAACACACCGAAGTCATCGCTGACAGCGAACTGTCTCCAACGGTTGTAATTGATAAACCTTCCATAGTTGAGAAGACACCAGCACTAGTAGACAGTACGCTTTTACAAAAGGAAAATGAAGTAACTGTTAGATTAGAACCTACCTACCACGCTGGCAATGAGGTGAAGATCGTAGACGACGTGAAAGTTGTGCCAACGAAGACTGAATTTAAAACTGCAGTGGTTACTCTCACTAAAACATTGCTTGAACCACCGGAAACTGTCTCCAGTATTAGCTATTTGAATATGACACATACTTTGACTATTTACAAAACGAAAACCAGCTTATTGAGTCAATCAGAAGGCGCAGTCACACAGACATTAGTATTGACAAATACTCACACCTATACTCATATTGACGTCGTGACTGAAATTCACACGCAAGTGCAACCCGTAACTATTGTAGAGACAGTAACCAAACACATACCGATACCTCAAGTGGAACCGACGCCGGTCCTTGAAGTTAAAAAGACGAAATTGGCGCTTGATGATATTACGATGTCGTCAGAAGAGAATGATAATTTGATAATAAGAGACAGTGAAACTACTGAGAATATACAAAGGATACAACACGAATCTGAAAACGACAATGACACATTCTTAATAGTCATGAATAAATCGCAGAATGGCGGACATTCACCTCCTGTGAGCACTGAAGTCGAAACTCAGGACTATGACGGAATTACTAGAAATGAACAAGTAAACAGCAATGGCGTGTCCCAAGTTCTATTTGGAGAGATATTGCTAGAAGGAACACCGTATTTGGAAACAGCTAACGTGGGCCACGCTATAGGTAAGAATAATTATAGATCAAACTTGAATAACGTTGATTTGTCTTCTTCCAACAATTTTAATGTTACAGGTTCTCACTTTGGTAAAGAATGTCAGCCGGATTGTAAAGCGTCTAGGAATGAGCGGTGCCAGAGGATCGACGGCATGATGAAATGCGTCTGCAGACCTGGATTCGCTCGCATGTTCCCCGATAGACCTTGCAAACGTACGTATTACTAAATACTTAGCTAATGCTCTTTTAGTTCTATATTCCGTATTTTATTTGGACGTTCAGCAGTTATAATTCCTACATACATTTTTGTACTATTACAAAACAAACAACAAACACTTGTTTAATTACGAAGTAAGTAGAATGAAACTTTAAACCATAAACTAAATTACTGTAAAAATTTCAGCCACATACACGTACTCTGTGAAGTTAGCGCTCAGTTCGCGTGGTAAGGAGCGGTTGGTCTTCCATCCGAGCCTCGCCGACAACAGCAGCAAGGAATACCAGACCCTGGCGGTGGCGACGCACGAGGGTATCAACCGTATGGTAATGCAGTCGGATCTTCGGGACGTGTACCATGGCGTCCATATCACCGGCTTCCGCCCTGTTGAAATGAAGCGAGACAACGATGAGCCGTTCGAAGGAGTCATCAATGATTTCTATGTGCAGGTGGGGTTATTTGTTACCGCTATTTTATCCTAAAACCTGGTAGGTAATGTCACTGCTGGGACTTCATAGCTCTAAACCTCCGTTATGAAATACAATACACACACATCTCTTAAAACAGAAACGTTTCCGAAGCGTAAATAAGCGCTGTAAAAGTATTGTAAACACATTGATACTGTAACTGAACGCTCACGCATTTGTTTTGCAAATGTCTGCCGCAGGTTTGGTACTAAAAATACAAAAATACGTTCGTGTATTGACTAGGTACATTGTATACATTTTCCTACATTGCAGTTGTCGGACAATGCGCACGAGAGCCGATTGAAGGAGGTGATAGAGAAGTATCTGCGCAATAACAACTACAGCCTCGGAGGCACTGACGTTCATGCAGCCGGCGAATTTATGGAGAGGCTAGATGTCAGCGGTAAGTAACTTGGTTCAATATACTTTTGTATAAAACTCTTCCTATTCCCAAAAGTTCTCTTCACCCCAAGTATTATGGTTTCAGTGATTAGGTAAAGATATCATATACAATAACTTCCCGAATCCTCGCAGATTTCGACGAGTGTAAGAGCGGCCAGTTCCATGACTGTTCGGAGCACGCCCAGTGCTTCAACCTGCGCGGTACATACACCTGCAGCTGCGAGGAGGGCTTCGCTGACCTGAGTGTAAACACGCTCTACCCTGGCAGGATATGTTCTGGTGAGACCAAGATGATTGTTAAGACTAATACACGTCAGCTCTTTTGGAATGCTGACATTAGGATTTGATGTTTGTCAACACGTCACGAAAATGCTCACGAATTTTGTGCATTTTTCTATTGATGGGTATATCTCAAAAAGTTCTGTCCACATCGCCTTGCATTGTCTACTAGTAGACTCGATAGACGTTGTCCTGTCTTAACTATTAATATAAAATCAGTATAACCTCTAGGGTCACCTATGAACAGCAGTGGATGTCACGAAATATAAACTAATCTATCTTCCAATTGGACGAAATTACATTTACCGATATTCACAAAAGTTGGCATTTATGGCCTTGGTGCAGAGTTCATTGGGAACAATCATCATGGCACTGGGATCATGGTAATAATTATTTACGAATGTATGATATTCACTGCTTTATTGACTTCCGGTGTCAATAGAGCATAAAGGTAGAGTTGTTATAATGTAAAAAATTAACCTTGATGTCTGATGATGAACCGGAACGACATTATTTTTAGTATCAACCTTAAGGGTGGTTGGTTCTCGGCAGACGGTATTTCAATACAGCAAAAGAACTATTGAATGAATTCTCCATACAGGCAATCTCAAACAATGATAAATTTTAATGAAAAGAAAGAACCGACTACAAGCAGTGCCTACTAGTCACCCCTACGATATTTTAAAGTTCCCTTGAATTTATCTGGACTGCCATTATCAAATCCTGATTTCCCTATCATGGGATAACAGTAGTAATTTTCCCAGTAAATGTACATCATTAATATATTATAAATTTGTCCACAGCCGAGCCTGTGGGTTGCGAGTTGTGCAACTACCACGGCGCTTGCTACTCCCGGGACGACAGTCGTGTGCTCTGCGAGTGCTTCCAGTGGTACGCCGGCAGCACGTGTCATATCAATTTGAAGGGTTAGTTCGATGTTTTTCCGATAATAGACAAGAAAAGAAGACATTAGGCGATTTTGTTTCAGGATTTATATAGCTATATTACACATCCGTCTAGTACATTGAAGAACGGTTTTTTTATCTGATACTGTCCCCGGCAAACATTTGTTTTGCCATAGGAAGTCGCCTTTGCACCCGTGTATTGGAAGAAATACACCTTTTAAACCTTCCCTGGACTTCCACGAATAATTCAACACCAAAATTAGCCACTTCGGGCAAGCCAGTCTCTGCACATTGTCTTGGATACTTAACTATTTTTGTAGTTATTTCATAAAAACACATTTCGTTTTAGAAACAATTGCCGTTTCACACTCTAACCGACCGTCCCCTTTTTCCAGTGGTACTGATATCGTTAGTGACATGTGGGGCCTTCCTGACGCTGGTGTTGGCTGCGTGTGCCGCAGTCGCGTGCTCCCGCCGCCCCCGCCCGCCCCAGCAGCGGTCTATCGTCGCCTGTATACAAGCTATGCCTGGAATACCCCAGGTAATCATAAATAATGAGCGATTCGTATGTGCGCTAAGGGTCTTTCTATAGCAGTGGAACTTCCAAGTGTTTAATTGAAGAAGTCATTTTTATGCTCCATAAATTTACAATGGCAACGTTGTGAAATTATTTTGTAGCATTGGTGGAGTAAATCAAAGATTATAGCTATCATTAGTAAGAAAGATTCTTTTTTTTCTCCGAACGAAGAAATGGACTTGGCTAAGTACTGGTAGTTACCAAAAAAATACACTTCACGCCTTTTACTTGCTAAGCAAATGCCCACAGTTTATCAAGCTTATTTAATCAAACGTGACAGGGGATGACACCATCACTGTTATAGAGTGCACACACCTTGTGGTGTGCGGTCTCACGGGGGATCACGGTGCCTTTCACAACAGTAAGTTCATTCCATTTTATCATTCGCAATATATTAGCGTATATCAACACAGTCCAGTCGGTCCGAATTTTAGACCGTCACTAGCAGTGCAACAGCGCTGTTGGAACCTTATGAATATCACGATTAATATACTCAACATCATCATCTGTTTCCAGGGTGCCTTACCGTCAAAACACCGCGCAGATCGTCGAGCGCTGATTGCTGAGCGCGATGCGGTCGACGGGGGAAGTGGTCACAACGCGTCGCTTCCTTACGTACCAGTCAAGGTACATTCTGAGATATTGTTATTAAGTTTATGAATTTAGTTTTACCTATGCAGGAGAATATTCACATTCATGAGACATTACCTATACTCGAAAAAGTCAGAACCACGGAAACATTCCAAAGAGAGTCCGCGTGTTTTTACCTCATTACAATCCAACCTTCTCTGTTTTGAAGCATTACAGGTGTTTGTGGA
>SJJU01007051.1:0-17323 GCA_012932125.1 Conopomorpha cramerella
CACGATTCAATGCGCAATTCCTTGAGGTTGTGGAATCGCGAGAGTAGCTCAGTTCCTTCTTCTTTTCTCCTTCCAACGTCGAGTGAACTCTCGAAGAAGAGCACATCGGTGCAGTGCAAGTCTAGCGCGGTGATGCGCTGGGCCTGGGAGGCACTTAATCCGGCAAGCAGTTCGGTGGCGCCGGCGGCTGTCCGCAGCGAGCAGGACAGCTGCACCCGGGTGGGCTCGCCGGACGCGCCGGACACTCGCTGCCACTCACACTCCTGAGGGGCCTCCGCGACCCGGCTGGTGAGCGAGGCTCCATTTGTGCACAGCAACACACAACTCGAAACAAACAACAATCCTATCGACAACATTTTGGTTCACTTTCAACTGTCACTTTAAATTAAATCGTTTTTTTTCTCATCACACACATTGCTACGTCAGTTCTGGTGCACTCAGAAAACTTTGTACACTTCCCGTCAAACTTGTTTCGAAATACGAAACATAACGGCTCAAGTTGGCTAGATCGTCGCGACGCGACCTACTCCGTCAGCGTGTGGGGAGCGACTGACGGATAGCCGGCCGAAGTTGAGCGACCGGCCGGTGACGCTCCCCGCGCGCATATCGCTCCTCCCTTCCGACAGAGGCTTCCGATATTCTCCTCTCTTTTTCCTCAAAAGTTCACAACGGCAACAAGTTGCATGCCGCGCCGCAAGATTGGCATGAACAGAAGCGCGCTCGCGAGCTTTTATAAACATGGCGGTGTGGTGTGGTTGCTAGTTATATTTGTTTTGCGGTAAATAATTTCAATCAAGCCTTCTCCCGCGCGTAGGCAATCGAAACTCAAAACTGCGAAATTAATTTCGATTGTTGAAAGAGTACTATTAATTGTTCACTACTGTGGGAGCTATTTGCATACATCATGTTTTAGTTAAATACTTACATTCTCGTAGTGTGTACCGCAAAAATGTATTAAGGTTCGACAACATTTTATCTAAGTAACTGCATTGCGTACTATCGCTATAAAAATAATCTTATAAGAAACACGCCGCAAGATAACCCCTCAACCTACCTAATGAAGTTCTAAAGTGTATCAGTAACCAATTATCAAAGTGTAAGTTATTTATTTACCACATACATTATGTAGAAAATATGGAATATTCCTACAACAAAATATGGTTATGTGTATATACATTTACAATACCAAACTATTTATTTGCTTTACTATGAAAACTAGTTCTAACCTGTCCGTAAAATAGGTCTCACACCATAACAGCAATGTCAAGATAAGGAGCTAAAAGAAAACCATTAGTACAGTACAATTGAAAGAAAAACAATTAGCCACAGAGCTCTATTCAGCACTCAAGGCGTTTCCAAGCCCATTAGATTATCAGCTCGTTACGCTAAACGCCGGGAAACTCACTTCCTTAGCACTCCTTTGTTACCTACCTGTCTAAATCTAATCACAAAACTAAAAAATAAGCTAAGAATATGACGCATCATTTCGCGGCAAAACCTTATCTTTACTTTTTACGAAACCATTCACTCGTGTGACGTCATCGCGTGAACTATTGACGGGAATTGAGGTAAATTGATTTTTAATTGATCACATTGTACATGTTGTATACAAAAGCTATAATGAACTTACATCTGCTTAATGGAGCTATTAGAGTTATCGCCGTTATAAATTCATCAAACAAAGCACCTACGTTAGTGTAGAGGAGCTAAAAGCTATGTCAGTAAAAAGTTCGTTGCATGCGCGCACGTTGATTATATTAACACTTGTTTAAAAGAATATTGTACTATTTTGATTAGAAATAAGGACTTAGTTCCATTAATTTGGTAGCTGGCTACGACACGGGAAAGAATAGGTATTATTCTACGTTTATTGAAGTACAACAGACACTTAAACTTTTACCCCCTTACCAATAAACGCATTCTCACTTATACAAAGGTTATTACAGGTATTCTTGAACTGGTTATTCCGTATTTGACATACAACTGACAAGTTGAGCTTTGTGTATCTTGGAAAGTTCCCGTTTCATAGCTAGCTATCAAATTCAACTATGAAATGGGACTAAGGGAAATTAAACGCGTTGCCTAAATGGTAAAGCGTGTGTTGTGTATGATTTTAAGTAATTATTCACAGAACAAAATCCGAACGAATTTGAACGGAAATATATTATAAACTGAACTAGACTTTATCCCCAAACTAGCTGACCCGATGTTTTGCCAATATACATTATCAACAATGTTTCTCTGCTATTATATGCATGTATTATACGTATTGAAGAGGCATATGTCCAGCAGTGGACAAGTATGGGCTGATGATGATGATTATACATAAAACCTTTCTCAAAAATCGTTCTATCTATTAAAGTATACCACATAAATATCTATTGCGTAGGTACGTTCAAAGATCTAAGCATAGATAGGGACAGACATAGGGATGCGACTTTGTTTTATACTATGTTTTTTTAAACAAATGTTTGAAGTGAAAAAAGAGACACACAAATATTTTTTAATTACTATTCCAAGCAGCAATAGAGAGGCGGACCTTAGGATAGAGTCCAAATTCGAATAGGTCACTTTTTCATCAAAATGTTTATAGTGTTTTAATTTGGAATGCACTTACAGTTACTGGACAATCTACTGAGTTAAATAGTACCACAATTATGCCAAGTGGTAGATAACTCAATGGTGTCATTCTCCTTTCCTTAGTGGCATCGAGTGCTCCATTGTCAAAGGATACGAATATACGTACATAATGATCTTTATTGTTGATTTCGCTTTAAATTGCATCACGGTAATTTGTTTTCAAACTAGAATTCCTGTTCAATGTGTGTATATACTATTTGTAGGTAGGTATAGATAGATAATTTACATAATTTGTAATACGTACTTACATGAATCTTCACAAATAAGTTTGATGTGAAAGTAAGGATGTTTGTTACGCTTTCACGCAAAAACTACTTGAGCAATCATCATGAAACTTTGTACATATACTTTATACTTTTTATTTTAAAAATATATATTTGTTACAAAAATAAAAAAGCATTAAATTATAATCCAAAACTAAAATTAAAGATGTGGCTCGGAGGTCAGCTGAGCTGAACTGCTCGCGTCAGCTGGGACTGGGCCGGCCACGTCGCCCGAATGGAACCAAACCGTTGGGCCAAAAAAAACGACTGAATGGCTACCAGCAAATGGTAAGAGACGACGTGGTCACCCCAAAAAGCGTTGGAGTGACGACTTTGTGTCTCACGACAAAGAATGGTGGAACGCCGCCCAAGATCACATGGCGTGGAAGGAGGGGAGAGAGGCCTTTGCCTTGCAGTGGGACAACAGTGGCTCAGAATAATAATAATAAAATTATCATGGCAAAACAACGTTTGCCGGAATAGCTAGTAGATAATAACATAACAAGATGCATAAAAGTATAACTATTGTGTATGTATACATATGTATGAATATGCATAAAAGTATTATACATATGAAGGCAATCGAAAACTAGCCATCGAAGTCAAATAGATTTACAATTTGGGCAACTTTAATTAGCCTAGGAATCTAGTAAGTGCGACATATTATGGACGAGAGTTCGATCGTCTCAACAATACATGTCAAAAAGCATAATAAGTAGCCTAATGGTTAGATACCATCTTAGGAAATGTTTAAGACGTTTTTACTAGCAGCTCCAACTGCAAAAGAGCTGGCAGGATCGCCATGTGATGTGCGGCCCGGGGTATACAAGTAAAACACACGAATGCTAGCTAGAGACTGATTATATTCAAAGATTAAATAGGCAAGTGAATAAACATCGTAAGCATATTACATATTTGGTAAGGTATGCACTTAGGTCAACTGGGGTACACTACAAGATGCTTGGATCTTCAACCGAGAGGTTCTGGGTTCGAAACATGCTGTATTAGAGGTATACCAATAAGTATCTTTTTCAGAGCCTATGTTAGCTACGCAAAGCTCATACGATAAAATGAAATCATCACAATCAAACGTACCACAAGGTGAGTGATTCTTATAACGGCGATGAGTCACCCCCTATAACGTTGATTTAAATACGCTTTTTAAACATATAGGTGTATTTATTTATTTTTTCAATACTTCTCAGTGCATATGTCAACCGACAAAATAATATATTTTTATTTGAAAAATCGGAAATGGCGGCGGCGCGGCATATTGAGAGGTTAGGTACCTATGCTATGGAGTGTTGTGCTTCCATTACGAATATTAAAGAGCACTTCATGCACAAAGCGGTCGGCCAACATGAAAAGTTCGCTCGATTGGCCCTTGTCGGCAATATACAAAAATTGTCCACAAAGGGTTGAAGCTAACTGATCTAAATGAGTGATTGGAGATGTGAAGTAAAGTGACAGCCAAGTAGAAGTTCAACAACGTCAGTTCAGTTGTTTTATTTTAGTTTATGAAATGCCTCTGGAACAGGATAGTGAATGGTGGGGTAACTCGAAACTGTCGGGTGTATAGAAACTTTCAGCATAACAATTCGTGTGTTTGATTTGAAAGCAATGAATTTGTCAAATTTGAAAGACATTTAGGAACCTTTCTGGATTTAGTCCAATGCATCAATTGTATCCTTTTCACACAGCAGTGTATAGTATCTTCGAAGTCGTCAAAACACTTAAATATGGTGTCAGTGTTAGCTTACGCAAGTAGTGCTACTTTGAAACCTAATTATTTAATTATAATATCTGTAGGCAAATAAACTTACCGTTTGGTCATACACGAATGCTATTTGTCGATTGTACCTACCTATTTAAATATACTGGATTACATCTATCACCCCATTATGGTGAGAGTTATTGTCTTCTTTCATTAATCAACTATTTTTAACGACAAACTCGTTAGTCACACGAAATACTATTTATTCACTTAATTTGCTAACCTATAATAATATAATACAATAATTAACGTTTGACGAATAACAATAGACTTTAAGATGGATAATTGACTTCTAAGTATTCTACTAATTTCTAATGAGAATGTGTCCTAAAAATGTACAAAGACATAACTCATAATGTTTATATAGGATGGAACTCGTACAAAGAATTCCGCATACCTAAACATAGTAAAATTCAATATAGCAAACCTCCAAAATTGTAAACCGTGAGACATTTATCGTAAAGGTTTATTTCGTTTCGAAACTATCGAAGCGTATTTCCGATGTTTGTGTGAGCTCCAAAACACATTGATGACCGAAGGAAGACATAAAGTTCTCGTAAAGTCTTGAGCTGTGGAATCTTAACACTAAAACATTTTACTGGCACAAAAATTGTATCTTTGCACGGGTAAAGTACCTATCTCTCACCGAAACTGTTAGGTGAAACTAAACATATGTACTTACTTTAAGAAATATAAACCTGTGAGTGTACACCGTTTTACAGTCGACACTTTCCGTTTTATATTGTTGTTTCTAAAGCTTCAGGCTACGTTCGATAGTTACAATAGTCTATGTGTTCGTTGTCAGAGGACTTGTCGCGGGTTCGATTCCAAGTGGCACTATGCCTTTACTTTAACATTTTGTGTTATCAGTTCGATTTATTTGTACAACATGTATTATAAATGTCTTGTTTGTCATCTGTCTCTACTGTAGCTACTTAGTATTGTAATTAATAACACGTTATTACTACGCAAAAAAAAACCTCTGCTCAAATTAATTCCAGAGTCTGTAACAATTTTCTTAAATTAAGATGCATATATACAGAAAAACAGACAAAAAAATAAAAAGACTTTCTTCAAAAATAAGTAATGGTGTCTTAAGAACCTTTAGAGCTTTCAAAATATTTTTGGGATAAATTCCGCTGCAGTTTGGTTACGGTATTAAATATAGGTATAGACACACTCACAATAGAAGAACACCATCTCAATGGCAGTCATTCTAAATGACTACGTTTCGCTACCTCCTCTCAGGAAGTTGTAAATCAAAACTACTCTGAGTGCTCGTCAAATGTTTCTTACACTCTCACCAATTCATGCTGACACTCCACGTATCCTACATTGGGACCATTATAAGAGAAGACATCATAGAACTAGAGATCAACGAATAGCACAAGACGACGTCGTTGACGAAATACCGATTTTTTTAAATCTACTTTTTATAGTGCTTACATCCTGAAGCGTGCTTCTGGGAATATAAAATTTTCATGAACACGTCATCGCATGCCTTACAAAAGTGATTACTTCTCGCTCCGAAACATTACCCATTGAGTAATAAATATAAAAAGTTGATAGACTTATTTTTGTAAATTGAAAAAAGTAGTAATTTCAAAACACAAAGCATATATTTCTTCAAGAAAGAAAAACATATTTATCACTACACCACGGTTGCGAATTGACAAAAAAAAGCGGATGCACCAATCTCAGTAATTTGAGGTTATCATTAGATAGAAACGACATGTGATTCTGATCACCATAACTAACCACATCACAAAACAAATCGATGCTAGCCAACTGTTCCCTTCGTGTTCAAATCCATTATCTGTCAATAACTAGGGTCTATTGTACATTTCGCAAAAAAACGCATAAATCGAATCGATCTTCCTAACTGTCTGCCATTGGTTTTGTCACACACCACATTATATGAAATCCCTTGACGTCAAAATATTTTGTACAGTTTGCACTAATGGCTTTTGGTTATGCGAAATGTGTGCGGTATGAATTAGGCCCCATTGTGAAAACATCCAGGGATAAAGTGCCAAATGTTGCACTTGTGCCCGCGCATTTTTGCTTTGACAATTAATGTTTTTACTCACACCTCATTCATCACTGGAATATCAAAACGAATTTCGGCAACGCATCGGCATCATAAACAAGGAACAATCTTAATGGATTTTTTACTTTGAAAATGAAAAGTTAATTCGCGGGTAGATTAACAGAGGCAATTCCACAGCTCTAATCAAGTTACTGTCTCGTAATGAGAAAGATAATAGGCTGAAGGAAGAGGAAAAAATTGTAACCGGACTGGCTCTTCGGATATTCGATGAAATCCAACGAATGAATGTAATGCTATTATGATTAGGATTATTCGACAGGGGCCGCGGATTCCGGTTTCCAGGATAAAAGGGAATACGCCATGACAAAAGGCGGATTTTTTACTATCTTCGCAATGCTTTAATTCGCTTCCAACATCTGTGCCGGGATTCTTTCCATAGTTCTTTAATCGTATTTGTTACGCCACACGTTATTAATACTCGAATGATTTACTTTTTATTTTATTTTAATACTTTGTTGAATCCAAATGCAATGTCCTCTATCAAATCGGCATAGAATATCAAATATATGTTGAGGATTTCAATGTTTAATTTTGGAAGTTAGATGTAAACAACCGGCTGAAACTTTTATTTATTGTGGTATTTTTTTTAGTTCTAGTTAATCCGGTTGTGTTAGTTTCGGTGCACTAAATATGAATCTTTATGCTTTGGTCTTTGACATTAATCACAAAAGAGTATTTGATTTATGTACCGGGTGTGGTAAGGCGTAAAGCTGCTTACTGTTTCCTTGGGCAGTTCAAATTAATGATGAAAACAAAGAAGGGCATTATTCTTCTTTTATAGTTTCTCAAGAGACCGCACGCTAGACACGTGGTCCGAACAATATTACAACATTAGCTCAGCATTTTTAATGTCCCTTACTTATTTTTAAAACTATGGAGAAATTAAGCCGCGTCCCTTGTTTGTCTCAAATAAAGAAAGATTAGCGGGTAGATTTCTTCTAATAGGTGGTACATGTCCACTAGTCAATAAGTACTCTCAAATTTGCTAATTTTGGAATCAGATATCGAACTACAATTTCGCATGTACCTGACCTACCTATGTATTTGTTTAGTACCTAACCTACATATGTATTTTCTAAATAATTGACATCCACCGTCCATTAAAGTACTTGCATTCACTAATGATAATATCTGTTAGTTAGTGGAGAGGTAGATACTAATGTACATTCATATGAAATTACACTAATTGTTTACGAAATCGGATCGCCTCAGGTAATGACATCTAATTAAAATCCTTAAAGCAGCTAATGAATAGATATATTCACCGAACAATCACAGGAATGCCAATAATTATATGATTATCTAATTGAAACAGTAATTTCTATTATGAAACGCTGCGAGAATTCTCGGCTCTAATCGCTACCTGATATGAAGGGCGTCAATATGGAATCGAGAATTCCTTCTGACAGGTCCCTTTGTCGGTTCGAATGTGATCCGAAATGATTATAATTAAAACTTGATTCGAGAGTATTCGTCGATCGAGCCAGCGAGCTTCGACTACGGTCGACGAGCTAGTACTATGGTCACATAAAAGGTCTTTTTTTTTCAGCTACGATTTGTGGGTTCCCGCTTTGTGATATAAAATTAATGATTTTTGGTCAGTGCACCGTCAGCGGGCACAATGCAACCAGTGACAATGGTGCCCCCCGTCTGCCATATTGACGAAGAGCCTCCATCGGTACGGCCGAAGCTACCTACGCTCCCGTTGCCCCACATCTTTTGTTGACCAATATTATAATAAAACTTTTAGTCGTGTCATGGAATAGGTACGTTGCCGGTAGGCAACATCTCATGAGAATAACCCCATCTCATAAAATAACTTTAATTATGAATGGGTGGAATGTTTGAGAGAAATCGTTTGTTATTTTCAATTTGTGTTTATAGTTCGATGACGGTTCCGATATGTGGGATTGTTGAGAATGTTAATCAAATGCGGCGATGGCACCACAATATTTCCATCTGCGTTGATTGCTATAGTTTTTTTTATAATATTTATTCTGTTCCGAACGTATGATCATTGCATTTTTGTTTATTTAACAATATTTGTAATTAAGTACATTATTTGTAGTTTGAAGGTACTTATTAGAATTGCGTGGAATACACATTATGTCATGATAACATTTAACAAAGGTGTACAATCATTCTCTCACGGCCGACCGTAGTAAAATAGAGAGTGTTTTTACTGGAGTGTTCTGACAATTTCCCTTAAAACATCCAAGTTTCTGGGGGGCAAATTATAATATGCCAATGAAAGAGAATGCCACACGCGTATCGACGGAAGGTTCCAATAACGTGTTGCGCGAAACTTTTGTCAACAAAAACATCTTGCCTTGACACACTGCTGCCATTAGGGTGGTCCCCGCTGGTCACAAATGGTCCCAATATTGTGACCGCACTTCCATTTAACCTAAATACGCATTGTAAATGGCAGTCTGGTGACGAACAATTTGGTTCAACGTTGTGACCGGACTATTGTTGGCCCCGTAATTTATGGCGATTCTGCCCATATCATTTCATTAGAAGCAAGCTGTTTATGATTCTACCCGGAATTATTTGATTCACAGACTATTATAGTCAATAAATTGGAGGATTACCTTGTCGTGGGCAGTTATTAGATGCGCTGAATAGAATTCGATGGGGAAAGTCAATGCACCGCTACATATGCTCCTAATTCAGCTACTGGACTGAATTATTTATAATCTTACTCATATAAAATTCGGATTAAATTTGACACTATAAAATCCCGTGGCATATGACATTATTTATTAATGTTAAAACAGGGATATTATTGATTCCTCTTAGATAACTCTGCTCATTTCCTGCTTTAAAAAGTGTAGTCTAATAAGTCACCAACCACGTCTGTTTTCTTTCATCAAGTAACAAAAAAAGGTATTTCTCGGCCAAATAATACTAAATAAACATTATTAATTCGAAAACCTTACTTTTAAATATAGTACCATAAACATGACATAAAAATCAACACGCCGCCATGTTAGTCACATTAGAGGTTAAACGATTCAATAGGAATTGGAATTGTCAATAATGAAGTAGGTTTATTCGGTTATTGTGGTGGAAGCGACAAAAATAATTCCAAATACTTAAGGTCGAAACACATAGTAACATAACATCACTGGTTAGAATAGTATAGAAACCATAATCTTTGGTCACGTCTTTAAAGTTTTCTTTTTTGTTACTTTAATATAACATTATGTTGTTATTCCAAAAAGGACGAACTTGCATATTAAGTATTGTCACGTGTGTAACATGTATACACTTAGAAACATTTCAAAGCCATTTTGTAATAAAGCATTAATGGGAATGTTATGGTTTTGGCGAATATGGTATTCTAGATTCCTTACTAATGTGTAAACATTCCATTACATCGATAGTTATATGTTGACTCCTCTGAAGTAACAATTGAAAGCTGAATTATTTTTTTAATAAACATGAAAGAGTTGTCAACATTAGCATTCGAAATATCAACAATAAGGTTTTGTTTCTAATATGAAGTGCATAAAACTGAAAGTATGCGAATAATTATTATTCCATGCCATCGCAAAATAAATTATTACCGAGGCGATTAGTGATCCATAAGCATAACCTCATATAAACTGAAGATTGCACAATTTGGTGATTTATGTATTTTTCTTTACGATTATTTCCTTCATCAAAAGCGATGGGATCGAAAAGTTGACTTCTTGGTCGCTACTCCGATACCCACAATTTAATAAAATTACACGAACGATCGATGTAATGAACATTTTCCGTGAACAGCTTCCATTATAGTTTTCACATGAATTCATAACTTTGGCAATAAATCCGAGGATCTTAGCATCTATTAATCGTATAGTTCGATGAACTCTCGTAACTCTAAAAAGTTGGCAGACAGTTTTTACTGTCAAAATCAATATCTCATTACACGGGATAAAGTTGTAATAAAAATGGAACGCTACCGATGTATTCCTATCCTTACCGCGACGTGGAGTAGGTAATTCATCCAATATTCCCGGCTCGTGCTGCAGAGATATACTGAAATGACCAATCACAGACGTGACAAGACTGCGGAATACGTGTTTACCTCGTGTTTACAGTGAAACCCAATAAATGGAACATTAGAGGTAAGATATCGCAGCTCAGTCCAGAAACTAGAAAGTGCTTGCATCGCTCTTGGAAAGGACCTAGCTAAGGTAGACGTGTAGTTGTTTTACTAAATTTTGGATAAGGAAATCCACTTAAGGGATGGTTTTTTATTCATTAGATGTTAGATACAAGTCTGTGAAACACGCTTTATATTCTAGATCTACAATAAGGGGGTTGTAAAAGGCCATTTACTAACATATTATAGAAGTTCTGTTCAGAGACTCGGGCTCGTCTGAAACGTAAAAGTCATGGCATTTTTTTGGATTCCTAATGCTTGGCGGCAAAGACGAGTATACTCCATCATAATGCCGTAAATTATGGTTAGCAACTAGACCCTAGCCACCACGAACATTAGCACTACCAGTAACTTTTATTGTACAATAGAAAAAGTAAGATCTATTTTCAATATGATATAAGACAGCAGAGTGCGTAATTTTGAGTCCTTAATTCGCTGAATTCTAATTCCGAAATATGAACAACACTGATTTCATGCAATAATTAGATAACTAATAATAATAACTATTATATCCACCATAATTATTAATACTATTCCGAAACAGTTAATTTATATACATATAATGTCCCTCTCAGGAAACGGAAATTACAACTATGAATACTAAACTAGAAGATTCAATTAAAATTCAAGAGCAGTAAATTTATACCACATTTAATTGCCATGAAGGTGATGATCGCGTTAATTTAGACTTTATTTTTTATTTTTACTTACATGTAAATTTTACCGGACTTAAGATTTAATCATATACACAAATCTACCATGTTATTGTCTGTGTCATATTAAACAAAATGGTGCAGTCACACGTGAGAAGTAGACGTGATGTATATAGTAAAGGCCTGTGCACACAAAACCCGCCGGCACGCCAGCTTCGACATGACTTTAAGTACCTATGTTCCTAGCTGTGTTATCTTTATTTATCCTATAGTGTTTATATTCACGTACATAAATTTATTCTCTATCCAGCAATGGAAACTCTTTTGGCACTCGGCAAGATCCCCACCAAGCTACGGGTCGTAGGTTCAAATTATATTTTTCATATTATATAGAATAGAACTTATCGAAAAATTAAGCACTCTATCTAACTTAGATTACAAATAATGTTACCATGATTGCGTTCAAAATAAATATTATTTAAATTGTATACCACTTCCCTTGATGCTAATCAATTCAGATGGAAAAGAGCACCTATAAACTTCCACTCTATACAGAAACGACACTTTTATTGCCTATATTATATCACGACAAAAACCATGAAATCAAAAGGGCAGTTATAAAGTCAACGAGGACATAAAGCAGTAAATAAAAATAATATTATTATAATTCGTTTAACGGAACGACGCGTATGTAGGTACGATTACGTAGTTACTTTAATAGATGCATAATAAACTTTTTAGTTCCCTGCTAGTCTGGGATATAAAAATAACGATAGGAGTGTGGTATCCTCCGACACATGGTATAGGAAAGCGACTGAAAGGACATTGAAAATACTAAACTATTAATCATCGATTAATTTCAAGTCTGTGGACATCAACACAGAACCGGGAAGAGTTAAGAAAGGGCAGAGAGGCCTTTGACCTGCAGTGTGGCTGGCTAATAATAATAAATTATAATATGAACCCGAATTTTAGTATGTAATGACCTCTTTTAATAAGTGCGGGATATTCCCACCCACTTTCCCACCACTGAAATTACTGTTAGAGCCAGCATCTACAGCGGCATCCAGAACAGACAAGAGCTAAATCAATGACGACTGGGCTAGATCCCGGGAGGGCCTTTTACTGTGTTTCTTACATCTTACATCTAACTTTTAGACTAAAATCACTAACAAGAACAAACAAAAATCTGTCCACATCAGTAGGATTTAATTGTAGAGCAGTTTATGTTCTTTTCCTTTTAATTTTTTGCTTTTTATTTACTTTGACTTTTTCGGAAAAGATTAGTACGTAGTGTAGAGTAGGAGCAAATTAACAGTTTTAGTTTCAAGTACCGTAAAATAGCTCCAATTTGGAAAACAAGAGGATATTTAGAATTCTTCTATGAGGTGAGACATAGATTTGAGTTGATTCTTAATCTGTAATACATATAAAAAAATCTGTAATACATCTGCAATACTCATAAAACGAACAGTTGAACTAATAGATATTATTTAAACTTTGTCATTTTATGTATTCTCAATAACCGCCGTTTTCCAAATAGCCCCATTTTACGATACTTAAAACTAACACAGTTAAATTATACCTACTCCAAATTACATACTAACGACAGAAGCACAGCCAAAGGGCATTGAATGCCCTCGGACGTTAATACATACCTGGTTAGTTACCCTCAATGACAATGCCTGTAGTGACTATAGTGTTGAAACTTGTAGGTTAGCGATACGTTTTCGAGTGCCTTTGAAGGCAAACAATCGATGTTTAGGATAAGCACCAAATGATAGTTCAACAAAACCTCTTCTTCAAGTTTAACCGGGATGCATAAAACTCCCAAGACTCCTCCCCTCGAACGTTTGCTGCGCCCATCAGGGTACAACCAATAATATTTTTTAACAACTACCTACATATTTCTTACCATTGTGGTACGAAATAAATTATTGAGTGTTAAATATTGACTCAGGGTGCGCTTTTATGAAATCTATATCTATTCTCTAAAAAAATACTACCAACAAATTTTAGAAATTATTTTTTTTTTGTTTTTCTCTTAGAAATTTCTACCTCCCCTTATGGGATGAATTGAAAAAATCCTCCTCCATCCATCCGGTGTAAAATTTCAGCTTTCTAGCCGTCAAGAGTTTGGACTGGGCGTTATGTGATGAGCATGTGGCTTTTAGTCCCCATGGACTCCCGAACCACTACGACTTAAAGGACAGCTGGTTTTAACTAACAGTGGAGCGCTTTGTAACACAACATTTCTCATCTCACCAATTGTACTTTCCCAACGTGATAACTGCCATCGCTCTAAGAACGCATCTTTTGGTAGCTCAAAAAAGTCACTAAGCCGATGATACCAAGCAACTTTCCCCAAGGAACCCTATGTCAAAAACGAAAAAAAATATTACTATCATTTGGAAAGTCTGACAGTAATGACAGTTCTCCGCCTGAGAACCTGTCAGAAAAACGTCAAAGAAATTTCCCCATTGACTTTCTCGAATTTTGCCAAATACTATATAATATCATTGAATTTTGCCAATGTTTTTGATTGAACGTTGCATAGTTTATAATATCATTGAATTTTGCCAATGTTTTTGATTGAACGTTGCATAGTTTTCCTTACTATGTATGATATATTTCTTTACCACGAGAATGTTGAGAGAAGATAGTATAGGATCTGAAATTAATTATACATGTATTGTGAGTTGGCAGGTCGTCAAACCCTTGGCTATGCTTGTTAAATTTTATGCTCCATTAGGTTTTTAACTACAACGTCATTTTGTATGTTCAGGGACATCTTTATAGTCTGTTAGATTAGGAAAGTGTTTGAGTCACCCAAGGCACAATAGTCTACACCGCCCCGTATCGCGCTTAGTACAGTCAACTGCATTACCATAACTCACGTACTACGCCGCACTTTGCTTTATCGAGTTATTTCGGGTGAAAGCCGAATGGATTTTTCAACACAAAATGGTATACTTAGATGGCTTAGCCTAATATCTACGTGGGTAACCTATAAATTTTGAACTGTATGTTTATGAGACCATAAAAATAAGTAGAGCTTGTGGTGTTTGATACCAATTATTATGGACATAAAACTTGTACTTAAATGTTTTTTTTAATGTGAGAAATACAAAATAATATCACTTGGCTTATACGCGACCTAACTATTTCATAGCTAGCTTTATACCGAACTACGTATTACCTTTAATTGCGTCTTATCTATGATTATTCACGTAATTAAATTTTATACTTTACAGCTTACACTTCATGCTTTATAGTTAAACTTAATAAATACCGTCGGCATAGCAGAAACAGTTAATATAAAAACACACGGAAGTATATAAACAATTAAAGGTAACACGCAACCGAGCAGTCATATACAAGATGAAATTATACACGTTTTATACTTATATCATTGTGTATCGCATTCATTAATATTTAGTGGGATACAATAAGTATCTTGAATAGTTATAGACACTTTTAGTGGCATATTCCTGTGAAGCGACCTAATCCACTATATTCAATACTCTACTTTCGTTATTTAACATTTGAAAATCTGCTTCAGATGACCTAACGACCTTTTTCAACATATTCTTTAGAACAGCAAGTAGACGTGCACGTCTCCTGATAATGTTCTTCTCCGTGCGCCGAGAGGCAGATAGGGCTTGGGTGGTGGTGGACTTGACCCTGAAAAAAAATCTTTAAAACTATATAATACATAATAAGGTAAGTACATTTTAAAGTAGGCACAATAGTGAAACATTTTCACGATCAAATCAAGAGGATGTTCCATTTTTTCTATTGCAAAAACTTAATATTACCGCAAGCAAATCTGTAATGTATTTAAGAGTTCCAGACACTGTTTTTAAAGAAGATTAAGGTAAGAGTGAAAACAGTTAAAATGGAGTAGGTATAAATATACGTAGGTATCACCTACCTAGAATTGTGCCGCAAAATCTGCGTGGGAATCTTGTAAATCACGCAGTCATCAGCTTTGATTGAATCGCTTTATTGTTCGCTTAATTGATGAACATCAACCAGTGCACAAACAAAATCACTTCCTACGCAAGCCACCATTTTTGCGTCACCCACTGCTGACAACTACTTTTGTAGGTCAATTGATTAAAAGGTTGTTAATTAGTTAGTCATGATCTATTTACTTGAAGTACAAATGTACGGTATAAAATCCATAATTAATTTAATATTGAAAAGCAAGAAGAGTCCACAGAAACTATATTAACCAATGCCAATAACAACTTTTATTGCAAAATTAATACAAGTAGTAAAGTAACCTATAAGGTTCATTTGCATATAAATCTCCCACCGAGCTTGCATGTGTGGTCGCACCAAGAATAGAACTTTCCATTAAAGTTTTTGCTCTACATTTTTTTTCTAAACCCAGGTGTTTTAGTGTAAACAACATTTTTGACTTTACTTCGGCTACAAAGAGTGTGTTAGACCACACAATGGTCTCGCCCAAGGAACGGGCCTTTTGTGTTTTGTCAAAACACGATCGGTTACAATAAATCTTATTAAAGACTGGGCCGCAAGACTCCATTCATTCAACTTCTTTTCATGCAAACACTGGCTGCGTAGAAAAAAAAGTACCTACCAACCTCTACTTCACCGCAGATATTTGCGGAAGAATTTATCATAGGATGTATCTGGCAATGAATAGGTACGAGGCCCCAACATCTGCTTTGGTGACTTCGATCGATGAGATAAAAATCCATTTGAGTGTGTAATAGGCTTTTAGGTTTCGGACTTTTGTTGTGGGTCTCTTATAAATTTTATTGAAAATATATTACGGGACGCCCCGCGAGTTGCCATTCATGATCAGTGATGGGGAGCTGTCTACTCTTCGGGGTACATATTTATTTAGCTAGTTTTACTTACCTACTTCGTGATGTGTGATTTAACGAGGTAAGTATACCTACTTATGTATAATAATGACAAATGATATGATAGGTAATGGATGATAGTAGAAACTAGAAACGATGCAGTAGACCTAGCCTAACCTGTATATCTAAGTATATGTAGGTATAGGTCACATATATTTCTCTAAAAAACATATTAACAATAGAGCGAGTCCGAAGACAAACGATCATAGAATAAAGTAAAAAAAAAAGTAGGTAAGTATCTCTTCTGTTTTCAACCATCTTTGACAAATAGATTTTTTTTAGATAACTCCTACAACATGTAAAAGATTTATTAAGCAGTCAGTATTTTAGAACATTGTATAGGGGTATAGGTAGGGTAATTAAGCGAAAATAGTTTTTATCAAGTTTAAAAATAGATAGTACCTAGATACCCTACCAACGTGTTTTCCTATGAGGATTACTTACCTACCTACTCTATAAATGTGATATAAATGGAATGCACTTGCGAAGAATAAATACCAGTTTAACAACATACATATTATTATATTCAAGTTCCCCGCTTTAGGCTTAAAAGAGATGACAATAATATAAATAATAACAATGATATGTAATCTTTTCATTTTAAGACTGTACTGTAACCGTACATTTTGAAATCTCGCTCGACTGGTGTATTGTTGACCGTCTCTGACTGTACAATAATAAATAAGCGCCATCTATGCAAGACTAATAGAACTACGTGGAAGTGTTGTTATTCTGAGAAACAAGCGCAGTAACTCATATTTTGTTCAATAGATGGCGGTGCATTTTTTCGCAATAGCAACATTTACCAAACCTGCTCTTTAATGCGTTC
>SJJU01007053.1:0-12122 GCA_012932125.1 Conopomorpha cramerella
TCCAGCGAAATCAACGTATTGATACCTATCCTTAAAATAGCTAGCCATAAACTTTAGTAAATGCGGCGTACAACCTATATACGCCAGTTTCTTTAGCAAAATATAATTATCTACTAAATCGAACGCTTTCTTGAAATCAAAATATGCGGAATCCACTTGTCCTCCTCCATCTATTTCAGGAATAATCTCCGTCATATAATTAAAAAGGTTACTGGTCGTACTACGAGCTTGTCGGAATCCATGCTGCGCATCTACTAGCTGTGAATCAACTTGGGTCAATAGACGCTTCTGAATAGCTGACTCAAAAACTTTGGCGGGGGTGGACAATATGGCAATAGGTCTGTGATCTGTCACTACACCCGATCGTCCCTTGGGTATAGGTATTACCCTTGTTGTTTTCCATCTTTTTGGAAAGGTCTCTTTTTTCAAACATAAGTTGAAAATGTGTTGAAGAGGTTCCCTAAGGACAAGCCTACAGTCCCGGAACACGAACGCAGGTATCCCGTCCGGCCCTGCTGATTTTTTAGGCTTAAGACTCGCGAGAGCATTCATCACATCCGATATTTGAAGACTGTCAATATGCACCCTGGCACCTACGTTATCGTTACCCGCTTCCGTGATAGCTTTGCTTACGTCTAGATCAGCACTACTTGAGCTATAAACTGAGTAAAAATAATCGGCGAACTCCTGGGCACACTGCTCAGTCGGAAATACTTCACCATTTTTTGTAATCTGATTACCTTGTCTATCCGATTTAAATGATTTTATGTAGCTCCAGAAAGATTTTGGGTTCTCTAATATATTACTTTGAACTCTGAGCTTGTGATTAATTTCTTCTACCCTTATCATCTCTTTCACTCTTGACCTTGATGCCGAAAAAGACTCGTAATCAGCTGGATTCTTAGTTCTCTTATACAGTTTATGTAGGGACGATTTTAATTTTATTTCACTGATAATGTTTTTAGTGTACCATTTCGGATATACGTATTTAGACAGACTACATACCTTTTTTTTAGGTACGTGTTTGTCAAAAGTTAAATTAATTTTTTCATAGAAAACATCTACGCAGGTTTCCAGATTATTAATGGTATATAAATTACTCCAGTCTATTGATACCAAAGCATGATATAATGACGGGAAATCTGCTTTGTGAAAGTTCCATTTGAAGACTGTCTCAATTCGACACTGTGTCTTGGTGTTAGTTTCGAACGCGCTCGCTTCTGCGTCAGTTCCGAACGCACGTGTCTCTGGACTACTTCCGAACGCATGCGTCTCCGGTCGAGTCTCAGGACCAATTCCGAACGCTCGCAACTCGGGATTAATTCCGAACGCACGTGGCTCGATGGGCTCGGGACTATGACGACACGAACCTACAGTCACACTCACTTCAAGCGGCGGATGGTATTCGTCTATTGGCAGCAGATGTCGACTTGCCTTGTTTACATTCACACGATCGTCTCCCAATGAACTCAATACTAAATCCAACTTTCTATTTTTACAATTGGTTATGGTATTTCTCTGGGCTAATCCACAAAAAACAGTAAAACATTCAAAGTAATTTCGAACATTGGCAGAACACGAGTACAAATTAAAATCACCCAATACTATTACTTTACTATACCTCGTAGAATAATGTTCTATAACTCGAAATAAAAGCATACATTCATTATCGTTACTATTCGGGGGTATATAAATTGTACAGATCAAAAACATAAATCTATTTCCTAAATATACAGCAACAGCAGCGACTTCAAAAACTTGCTTATCTATGTTGATGTCACACGGTATTGAAACTCTTTGCAAACGATACCTTGGTGTGGATACGACGCATACACCGCCGTGTTTGCGACCGTCGGCTCGATCGCAGCGAATTATTGTATAACCAGGAGGCACCATTTCCGCATCATAGATACCTTCATTACAGCCGGTTTCGGTGATGGTAAATATATCTGCATGTGAGGCGGCTATGCTTGAGTAAAATTCTTCTAACTTAGTGCGCAGCCCCCTAACATTCTGGTAGTAGATCTCAATGTTATTGTTTTTTGTTTTGATTTTGGGGAATACTTCCTTCTTTTCGAAACCAAACCCATTCGCAGTATTCTATATTAACTGGCCAATTTTCAGGTTCACATAGACTATTATATTTACTTTCTGGCACCCGAATGATAAACGATGCATAATCCCGTTCTGTCTTGTGGTTAATTTTTTCTATTTTGACCTGTTGACCAATTATATTCTTTACAAATATTTCCAAATTCTCCACAGTAGTTCCTTTTTTTAATCGCCATACATGCAGGTATTTACTACGTTCTTCTCCCTCTATTAAAGCAGCTTTAGTATTTCCTCCTTTTTTTACTTCAGTCTTAGGGTATTTGCTTCTCCTCGATGTTACCGATTTCCAATCCGATGCATCTATGTTTCCAATATTGGGAGTATCCACACTGTGCTGCTCCGCCGCCGGTAACTTGTAACCAGTTTTTTGCATCTCGGCTCCGCCGCCGCCGGTACGCGCTATTGTTTGAGCAGCCATTTTAGGTTGAGCTATCGTCACGTTTTGTGAACTATGCGCTGTTACTTTCGCATATGTCACCGGACCGGTATCGTCGTTTTGGTTTGGTAAAGATAAGCTACCCTCTTTTACGACTGATGTTTTAAGTACTTCGTTCCCGTTTCGGCTGAGAACTTCTTTTAAATATAGTTTTAGTTCCTTAATTTCTCGTTCCGCCGTTTCTAGTTTTCCTTGAACCTGTTTGAAAGCCACCATTTGTTCCGTCATTCTGGTGTTCATTTCCGCTTTTAACTCGCGTATCTCAGTCAATAGTGCGTTGTTGTTATCGGGCTCGCTGTATACTTGAGACTTATAACGGCTTCCCCGCTCTTTGTTTACGAAATTACCCGGCGTAAATGTTTGGTTCATTACAACTACACTACGAACAGGAGGGTTACTGTTATCTAATTTCGGAGCTTGTTTCTTACATTCTGGACAAATCCAATTTCGCTTGTATTCTTCTGTCAACGCTTCGAACGGCTCTACCGATTTTCCGAGGCATTTAACATGGTACACCTTATCACAACTCACTGTAGCACAGTCCATGAATAATAAGTCATAGATTTCCGAATCACAGGCACCACACTTAGTTCCCATATTATTTTTAGGCAATTTGTATATCTTAGCAACCAGAAACACGTCCGCACTCTTCAAGCTGTCAAAATGACATGTTGATGATGATGATGTTATTACGTCATAATAATATACCGTGACGTCACAGTAAGACCAGCCCACTGATGCCCGAGTGATGACGTCGCGTAATTTACGCTACTCGAGTATGGAAATTCCCACCTTTTCCACGCAGCAGTTTCAAGCGTAGAATTAATCGATGACGTAGTTACCTACTTCATCTTCATTCGAGTAGGTCAATGGCCAGATCGTCATTTGTTCATGATGTCATTTTACGAGTTGACCAATCCAATGACATTGTACGAGTGGTTGTGGGGGAAAACCTTCGTATGGTGTTTATTTATTTTTTCATACACATTTAATGCATTTTAATAATAATGCTTCTGTTAGTAACACGCGACGTGTCAGGTATTCCTACATTTTGAATTAATTGGCCGTCAAAAGCGATGATTAATGTATGGACGCCTGACGACACTCCGCTTAATGCATAAAAGCTACCCAAAGTGGTGAAGCAGAGGCACTTGTTCAATCAATGCCCATGCGTGCTAGAACGTCGAAAGTTACAAGGTTCACATTACTTATGCTATGCGGGTTCCTTCGCGATGTTTATCCTTCGCCATTAGAAATTAATTTGTCTAATCCATACTTATCATGCGGGCAGGGACTCGATCCTATTGATTTATGGTTTTATGGCCACAGCATCTTAAGACAACTATCATTGATTCAAAGCAAACATTCCATATTAAATCACTTAATTAGTTATGATCCGGAGGCACTTGTTCTTCACTCAGCAAATGATAGTATAATTTGTATATTTCAATAGTATATTTCTTTTCGTAAACAACGTTTTTTTTTTTGTTATAAATGTTTGTATGACCATACATTTTGTTGAAAATGTTGGATAAGAACCGATACATTTACACAAGATTAAAATGTATCAATCACATAAACAACTATACTGTTGGAATCGCTATAATTTTCTTAGTTACAAAAAATTGCAAAGAGCGTCTGTGGGGTCGCGGGTTCGAGTCCGGCTACTAGACGTGTACCTCGTAGGACTCTTTTTCTGACAACATCGTGATGAAACCCGCACACCACAAAGTGTGTGAACACCCCCGGTCACGTTGGGTTAAAAACGCTTGGTGAACCGTGGGCATTTACTTTAGCATATGCCTATGCTTACCCCGTATTGGGATTAAAAGGCGTGAAATGTATTCATTTTCATTTTTTTAGAAAATTTGGTCCGAAACTTGACCCCGAATTCAGTCTGTATATTTTTCAAGGACGAAAATTGAATAACACACTTTAAACACTCATGACTTGCCGGAGTTTGCGCTTCCTTCGCAGTGCAGTCTGAAGGTCTTAAAGTCGCGAGCGAAAAGGTACCTAATGAACAAGTGTGCTACATCGTAGACCACATCGCTCCTTAACATCAGGCAGGATGGTGGTCAAACGCTTGTTCATGGTGTTTAAAAAAACTCATTCACACAGTATAGGTAAAGGAAACTGTTAGTGATATGCGTTTCATCTTGTTGAAAAGGTTGAAAAATAAAGCTTAAAACCTACAAGCAAAATTATTTGAGTGACCTATGTATATACCTAATTTAGAGACATCAGCGCAAAAAGCTCGGTGAAACTCTATCAAGTGGTTACTGCACTTACCTACTTGACTACTAATACTCCATTGTTCACTATCTCATTAAGAAAGTTTTTCACAAAATGAAAAAATAAAGGAAGAATTAATTGAAAAAAAATTGTAATAAGCTTACAAGCGACTTTTTATTAAAACTAGGAGGTGCTTACATAAAAGTTTGTTACTGGCTTAGTATGAAAAGACTTCGGGTTGCACCAATATCTAAAAGAAAAGGAGAGCCTTTTTTGTAATTATGGGGCCTGCAACACGAGCAAACAATTTCACTGTAGTGTTGATTACTTCGACTCATTTAAGGTAGTCTGATGTGGTCCGGATACTTTCAATTAGTTGTTTCGGAATAACCTGAGTTTAAAGGTAATATTATTAATTTATTCCCATTAATAATGTGACGCTGTGATGTTATCGCGATGTCAACTAAATTTCAGTGAAGAGTACTTTCAAAACAAGGAAACGTCGATTTGCTTGCGTTACAATTTGTTAGGGAAGACGTCTTTTACATTGATTTTGAACGTATCACACTACAAGTGCTAAATAAATAAATAAAATATTTTACAAAAACACACACATTGCCTTAATCCCATGTTAAGTAGCTAAAGCATTTTTGTTATGGAATTCAGCATTCTTACTTATTTTTTTTAATACATACTTATGTAAACAAAGCTCCTAGACACATCCATCAAGTACTTAAAAGCTCATCACCTAAGTACCTGTCAGTTGTGGGAATCGAACCCACGACCTTACGGAATAGAGTCAGACATGCTGACCACTACACAAACGGGCCCGTCGTATTTAGCAAATAAAACTAACGTTTTATTTATATAAGTATGTATTTAAAAGAAAAAAAAATGTATTTAAGTAAGTGTCGCAATGTTAACAGTCTCAGAGCACCTATTGACAAATCAAAAGTGTCTAACATTTTTAGCTCCAAAAAAAATCTAATTTATTTAAATCAAATCTAATCTTCTGGATTGGTCTCCTACCTAATTCCCCATGCCTGTATCAATGACTTATCACCACATTTTGAATAAATTATGAATGAATTCAGTTTTTGTAAAATATGTTCTTGATTGCAATCTTCTAAAATGTACTTGATCCCTAGACACTTTTGATGTGTGTATATACCTCTCTTTGGTTTCGACCGAATGTATATCTATTGTACGTTTCTAGAGCGAGAAAATCGTCGATAGTTATTAGTTTTCTCCTCTTTGGTCAGTCCACTGGAAACACCATTCTGTTGAAAAAAAAAACAAGTATGTTTTTTCCATAATTAAATCTTTAATTATGAGGTTTCCACATTGTGTTATTTTGACTTTGCCGTACATTTTCACTGTCTTCATTCGTTGGCCAGACTTTATGTATATTGAAACGCTTACTTACAAAATATTCCGATATTACTTTCTTTTTTTAATTATAACTGCTAAACAAAATGAGATAATCCACTTTGAAACTCGTCTAGTTAAAAACACATTTTGAATGATGGCTTATTTCGGTGTGGCAGCAGCGACTCAAAAACTTGTCTCGTTAGAATTGATAGGTTTTGTTTTTTTATACTTAAAGTGAAATTTAATTTTACTTGCAACTTCTAGGTAAATATTTACTACAGTAAGGTCTGTGTAAGTCTCTGTAAGTGATAAAGTGTATAAAATATTAGCGGATCGCGTTGTAATTTATCTACTATATTATGCCTGTAATATACATAAACCTTCCTCTAGAATCACTTTATCTATTAAAAGAAACCGCGTTAAATTTCGTTGCGTAGTTTAAAAGTCATAAGTATAAATGGGGACAAACAGCTGGTAGACATTTTGTTTTGTACTATGTAATGAAATGATAATGTTGGTAACTTACAACCTTATAAATAAACTAGCGACCCGCCCGGCTTTGCACGGGTGCGCCATTGCACAATTTGCAAATATTGTGATACGCTTGTTCATAGTGATTAAAAAAAATTATTGCATTGCAATACAATGTAATTAGACAGTATAAAAAGTAGCCTATGTTCATTTGGAAAAACGTAGCTTTGTTTTAGTGTAAGAATCATCAAAATGCGTTCAGTAGTTTCGGAGCCTAATGAATACAAACAAACAAACAAATCTTTGCTCTTTATAATATTATTAGTATATTAGTATAGATTCGTATAGATAGATATAGATTCATACGTAAATTCTTCCAGGAAATGGATCCAAAACCAGGAAATAAAGCAATGCTAATATTCACTAGGTATGTATAATGCGTGTAAATGTACTCATAGCAGATAATATAAAAAAAAATCTAATACAAAATGTCATCTCTAAATCTTTTCTATTTTTTATAAAAACTACACTACACTTCACGCCTTTTAATTCCAAAGCGGAGCGGGCAACCCAAGGTTTCACCAAGTGCCCACGGTTTTACCAAGCGTATTATACCAACATGACAGGGAGTGAGCCCATCAATAGGGTTCACACACCTTGTGGCGTGCGAGTTCAGGACGAGCTCCATGCGAGCGTTGCGTTCCTTACATAGGCTCTGAAAAAGGTATTGGTACACGTCCAGTAGCCGGACTCGAACCTGCGACCTCCCGGTTGCAAGTCAAGTATCCGACCAACTGGACCAGAGACGCTCTATTTTATGTGTAGATGAAAATAATATTTTCCATTATGGCCAAAATAAATACTAACCACGACAAAAAGGTGGCATATTGGAACACTCTGTTCGTCGTAACGGTTCAATAATATACCGTTGAAAGTATTGAGTCTATAAATAAAAAACAAGCAAAGAGGTGAGTTTAGTATTTTTCCTCGTGGTTACGCTGGGGCTTTCAGAGTATAACCTACTAACTCTATTGAAAAGCGGACACAAAAGCCGGCAACATTCTTTTGTCCCCCGTCAATGGTGTTTTACGACGAATATTTCTAGTTGTTGTCCATTGGACGAGGTTTTTTTTATCAATTTTCAACATGCATTTGACCACCATCCTGCCTGATGTTAAGCAGCGATGTGGTCTACGATGGAGCACACTTATTCATTAGGTACCTATTCACCCGCGACTTGAAGACTTTCAGACTGTACTGCACAGGAAACACAAACTCCGGCAAGTCATTCCACATCTTGACGGTTCGCACTATGAAAGTAGACGCAAACCGTTTGGTTCGCGTAAATGGTAAATCCGAGGTTTAAGAATTGTGTTTTGTGCTAAGTATTTTTTCGGGCGGTTTTTATAATTTTGCGGGCGGCTGCGGGCTTGGTGGTCAGTACAACCGACTCATTCCTGTCTGGCGAAACACTTGCGATGGACGTGGAATTGATTACAAGCTTATGCTGCTTACGAGTATTACTGGGTGCCGAATATGTGTCCCTTTATGAACGCTACGCCACAATTCCTTTGAAGTACATAGATACATACATACATACACTTCACGCCTGTCTCCCAGAGGCGTAGGCAGAGACTACAGATCTCCATTTGTCACGGTCCTGACATACCCCTTCCGCTTCATCTACATTCATACATCTTTTCATACATGACCTCCGGTTTCGAGTACTTTTCACGCCACCTTCGGCCCGGACATCACCTTTGAAGTGTACCCAAAAAACCGACAATTTCCTTAGGGAAATTGTCGGTTTATCGTCGTAACATTAGTGCTACGACGTCACTATACTATAGCCTCCTGGTACACAGTACCACCCACTACATTGCCGCTAATAGAAGAAAAGGCACAATTCTGGTCTTTGAGAAAAGAATAATGACCCTAAGTGGTCCTGTAGCTCAGTCAGTAAATAAGTACATATTTCCACCGTAAAGCGTCTGCAGTCCTGTTAGTTCGATACTTGACTTGAAATCGAGAGGTCGCGGATTCGAATTTGGCTACTAGTCGTGTGGCCAATGGGACTCTTTTTCAGAGCCTATAAGGACAACATCGTGATGGGGTATTCATCAGGATATTCAGCACAATACGAACCGTGGGCATTTGCCTCTGCCTACCCTGCTTTGGGATTAGAAGACGTGACGTGTATTTTTATTTTCTATGAAAATAATGAGATTTACGCTTTTTCGTATGACGACGGTACAGAATACCAGTATGAACCATTGTATACACATGAAATAAGGCAGGTTCCATGATCGTTTTAGATGAGAGTTCGAATCAACGCAGCAATGTTATCAAATGTGTATCGAGAAAATACACAGCTTGTTTTCCTGTTCCTTTCCTATTATCGTTTCCTTAGAAAACGAAGTCGGATTAGGATTGATTGCAAATGAAATCGAGCTCACGAACGCTTTGCGTCGCTCAACTTAATCTTGCAGTGAGGCAGTGTAAATGTGCTTGTAGGGCGCATGTCGAAGTAAATAATATAAAAACGCATAGGTATACATACAAAGATAGCCTCCAGAGGGGTAAGCAGACAATAACAACACCTGTCACGATCCTGAGACATGAATTCAAGGGTCGTAAAATGCGAGCGATTTTCTATAAAGGAAAGTTTATAAGGGTCTTTGTGATTTTCTAATTAAGTCGTTGTGAAATGTGTTTTAAATGATGAACGCTTCTAATTATCAATCTTGCACATTATATAAAACATTCAATCAAAAAGTTTAGCCAGGAAGTCAGCCCATGATACCAAACAACTTTCCACAATTAACCCTATGTCAAAAACAAAAAACATCGTTTCTTCTGTTTTTCACCGTTCTCGTTTTGTTTTTGACATGGGGTTCCTTGGGGAAAATTTTGGTGTCATGGAGAGAGTGCCTTGCTCCAGTTTCACTATATATTTTTTAATTATGATATTTGTTAAAAGGTGCGCCTTAACTATTTCCGGGATGACAAGGACCTATAGCTGTTCTAAAAATAAAAAAAAATGTGTGCGTGTACTAGTGTACACACGTAAGAAGTGAAACTTCTTTATGGCTTTATTTTTCGCAAAATGATCTACATGCAACTTTCCAGAAATTGGTTAAATAAAGTTAAAACAAAAGGATTTTATTATCATAGACATGGATACAAATAATACAATTATTCCACTTTAACTTTTATACATTGACCGATAGTTACAATCAGAAACTGAGGTTAACCTTACATTTCTTAAATTTAAAAAAAGATGGCGCGTAACGGAAAAAATGTGACGCGTAACCGAAAATGTGACGGTAATTTTTTTTCCAACACCGTTAAAGAAGTTTCACTTCAATACCTATTTTGTCTCTCTACTGTCCGCGAATGTGTTAAGGAGCATTTTCATTGGTTGTTTATAATATGGTCCAAAGTTCTGCCGTTGAAAACCAACGTGCACCTATTGAAAGAGGTCCCTAATGATGATTGTATATGACAATTCCTACCTCTTTTTCGATAAAATAATTACCTACATTACTAGTATTAACACTTTCCAAGACGCACCCCACCTGCCGATGCCATAACACTAAAATTTCTGCAGTCTTAATTTGAGTGTCCAAGAAAGTGTTAGTAATAAAAGTTACACAATGTGTAACATATTCAATGTTTTGTCCTTTTCTATTAATTTCCTTGATATGTGCAAAAGACAAAACAGTGCGTACATAGAATAGAGAGTAATATATTCTGTGTTTCCTGCGCAGAATAGTCTGGAGTTCTTCAAATCACGGATAAATAGGCACCTAATGAATAAATGTGCTCCATCGTTGACCAAATCGTTGATTAATCAGACAGGATGGTGGTCAAATGCTTATTAATTATTCATAGTGTTAAAAAAAAGATCAGGGCCCAAGTCTGCTTCACTCTTGAAGTTGCATCGATCTGACATCGTAATGGAAAACGATATGCATCGCTGTTTTACTACGGATCGCAGTGAAATAAAAGTAAAGAAATCAGCAATGCACACCGTTTGCTGCTACGATGCCAGAGCGATGCATTTACGAGAGTGTAGTACGCTTAGGCCCCAGGACTTATAACCTAAGTGAAGTTTATAGTCTCTGTCTACACCTCTGAATAGCAGACAGTGATGTCCCCGATGATGATTTTATCAATGCCGTGATATTAAACTTATCAATAGTGAACGTTTAATCATTTTTTAAGGAAACGCGCACTGACATGGTTTTAAGGGCCTTACTAATAATGGCGGAATTGCTATTTCGAAGAAACACAAACGTCAACTTAACTTGTCAGTTGTATGTCAAATGCGGAATAACCAGTTCTTGTAGACCTATAATAACCGTTGTATAAGTGATAATACTTTTATTGGTTAGGGGGGTAAATTAAATGTTTAAAACGAGTATTATAGCGCGAAGATTAACCAAAGATAAGCATTCAGCTTAACTTCGTTGTTTGCCCGACGTTTCGACACAGTGAACGTTTACCTTAAAACTGAGTAACATTAAAGTTTCAATGCGTCTTGGCATCTGATGCCGTGTTGTCGGAGGCTTCGCACTACCCTCCCCCTTCCTCCCCCAGGCTTATTGTAAAGCTGTCTAATGGACGGAATCATTTATCACAATCTGTATTAAGAAAACTGTGTCAGTAAGTATACCTACAAACTCTAATGTAAGTTACTTGTTGCGTATTTTTGTACTCTTGACTTTGTTACCATGCTGATTTCGACTTATGAATGAACGCTTTTTTGTCAACTTAGCAAAAATTCCACGATATTTTCTTTTAGGAGATGAGCATTTGGTCCAATTATCTAACGGTCCACTTCTTAAATAGTGCACTTTGCAAACGACGTTATTTGATGATGGCAGAGCAGATAAATCGAGAGAAAATAACAAAAAGTATGTATTGTTGTCTTGTATTCAATATTACTACCTCAGATTTACCTATATTGCGTGTAAAAGGACCCCGAGCAGTGATCTTGTAAGCGTTGTTGGGCTCGTCAATATAAATAACTTATAATATGCAAAAAGAAAAAATATCTCCATACAAAATACACATATTTTTTGCCTCCCGAAATTTTTCATTTGTTCCCGATGTCCCCCACTATTTATCCACTGGAGGTCATCGGGAAAAAAAGTTGCGATGTCCACCAGTGGGGGCCAACTGTATTCTTTTTCATTTCCCCACATTGTTGCCATAGTAAAAGTTATTCATATTCACGAGCCTAACAACGTTTCTAAGACCATTGCTCGGGTCTTTTTACACTCCGTATAATTTATTGAAATTTTATATACGACCCGGAATTTTTTCTCACAAGTGTTGAACAAATTCGTAAATAGGACAAAAGAAATAGGCTATATGCCATTATACTTTCGAGTTAATGTGCAGAAACTAACTTCACGAGCAATAAACCCTCAGAACTTAATCTTAATTGAAATTAAAGGACCGTATCTCCTTTTATTAGTAGACACGTGAT
>SJJU01007054.1:0-42605 GCA_012932125.1 Conopomorpha cramerella
AGGGCTTCCGTTGCGTGCGCTGCGAAAATAATGTATATTGGCGAAACAATGTTTGCCGGAGCAGCTAGTGTTACATATTTTCTAATTCATTTTATTATTTTAGGTTAAATTGTAAAAGCCTATTTTGCAATGAGTCTTTTTTTAAATTAGATTTCTTGTTTTCTCAAAAGTTAATTAAAAATTACACTACAGTTTTCTATGTTCATCATCAATCAAACCCTATTTGACCAAAACTTCTAGCAACAACTTCAATCAATATTGAAAGAAATATCACACCGTATTTAGCTCTAAGCGTCTGACTGACTGACTAGCCGTGTGGTGACGGCGAATAGAATACATGTGTCACCACTCCAGCCCAACTTTTCCCGTCATGGGGGTCGTAAGAGGCGACCGAGGGAGCTCTCCAGAGAACGGGCAGCAGCGCTCTCTTTGAGTTAAACCACAACACCACCGCGATCACCAACCCGCCTGCCAATCGTGGCGATTACTGGCATTTCACCCAAATGACGGATCTCATTGGGGGAGGCCCTCGTCCAGCAGTGGACATTATGTGGCTGATGATGTCTGACTGACAATCGACACAAAAACTAGTAGTGACCTCTATTTCATAAATGAAAAAGAGTTTTAAAAAGTCAAAACATTATGGGCTTTCATCTTACACGACCCATCGACAAAAAATTGGGTCATACCTGATACGATTGTGATTTTCGTTCTGAAAATGAAAACGCATATAAATAAAAAAATCTTACTGAGCATTTACTGAGATTACACTGAGAACTTAGCAACTTGAATTCACATCGATTCGACTGACTGGGCCGGCCATGTCAATCGAATTGATGTAAATCGGTGAGCGAAAACTGTCACTGACTAGATCCCTAACGAGGGACACCGAAGAAGCGCTCTCCTAAGTGGAGATGGCGGGACAATCTAGACAAATATGAACCGGGGTGGCAACAGGTGGCTCAAAATCAGGAGGAGTGGAGGAAACAGAGGGAGGCCTTTGCCCAGCAGTGGAACACGAAAACGGGCTAAAGGAAAAAAAAGCAACATGAATGTATTGGCTATTTACTTTAGGAATAAACCTTCTTTAATTGTAACTAACAGGGATGTACAAAACTTTTTATGTTGGCATCTTGAGAAATTGACTGTTATCACAGTTAAATTACTGATAAAACATCCTTAAAACAGGTTAAGTAAGTAAAATTCTCTCATGGAGACCGCGTCTCGGCAAACGGAGTGTAAGACGCGCTCAGGCAAGGTGGACTGATGATATGCGCAAGATGGCTGGCAGAAGCTGGATGCGAGAAACCGAAAACAGGCCACAGTGGCGTGCAATTGAAAAGGCCTATGTCCAGTAGTGGACAAATATGGGCTGATGATGATGATGAAGTAAAATATATTTAGAATGGCTTTGGCAATGCTTCGTAACTTTTTATTTATACTACTGTATGCCTCCAGGCCCTGTAGTATTTTGGATATGAAGATGTTAAATACGCAGTTTTACTAAAGCTGCTCATCCAAGTTGGATTCATCGAACTACCTCTTTCTCGAAGTTTGCTTTACGTAAACGGATAACTTCTCTTAGTTATTCTTCATCAACTTTGAGCGCAGAGCCATCTGGAGTAAAATTATGAAATCTGCTAAATTCATACTTTAGTGGGTGTTTAACTTTAGACGTAATCCCCAGCGACCAGTTACCGTTTACCCGTGAAGTAATTCATTCTGTCCAGCAGTAGGTATTATAGTTCACCTCGCTTTTAACTTTTCACAGTAGGTACAATAGATGCTTAGTGGACTGTAGTAAAGAATATTGCTTAATTTTCTAACCAAGAACTATCAAATTTTTTTTTGTTAGAAAAATGTTAATTATAAACACACTTTTTTCTCAAATTATTAATACGAGTTAGGATATCTATTTTGGATTATATTCCTGAAAATTCACCATTTTTTTTTCGTAACGGACATGTGTTTAAGGCAGAAATAAACCTAGATATAAAAAGGCTTCTTTGTTTGTTATCTGATTTAAAATGAAATTTATTGCATCATATCTCATCGTACTTACTTACTTAGGTCCTAGCATACCCGGGGGGTACATAGGGCCTTGCAGATATCTTTCCATGTCCCTCTATCCAGCGCTGCCGTCTTTGCGGCACTCCAGTCAATGCCCGCCGCCCTGAGCTCGGAGTCCACGGAGCGCCGCCACGTGGGCGTTGGTCTTCCTCGTCTCCGCTTCCCGCTAGGGCGCCAGTCGAAAGCCACAACCGCCGGATCGTTCTCGCCTCTTCGGAGCGCGTGGCCAATCCATCTCCATTTGCGCAGAGCGTACTTGGCGTCGACATAATTAGAAGAATGTCGTTCCATAATTACAACAAGTCTGTAAAGTCCATCAAAATATCTAAATCATTACTTTCAATACACAGTAAAATTCAAAGCGCTGTGCTTAGAGGTATATGCACCCTTAGACCTTTAAAACGATTCCAGAGTCAACTTAGCTCATATGTTTTAGCCCGCGGGCTGAATTCACCACACACATAATTTTTTCGCGGTTAATTCGACCTGCCCCCCGACCACAGCGTTCCAAGAAATAAGTGACAAGACAAGACATATAACGCGCTGCGATTTGTTGAAACTAGCTGAATCGCACGAAGCGTGACATAGCAGCCAATCAGAGCGCGTATTTGTTCTATGTCATATCTTTCTTGACGCGCGTGTTAGGCCTCCTGGTTATTCATCCGTGAGAAACTGGGCATAGCTGGTCCCTTTCAACTCCTTATGGGATTGCTCAAACGGCTAGCTTTATCCATTGCTTTTTCCTAGATCAGATCTTATGTTCTTGTGTGGACAAATTTCCTCTTTTTTTGTCTGTGAATGCCATACATAGTTCACTGTGGGGCGAGTCAACCACAAAATCAAAACGTTTGTGGTTATTTCAGCAAACGGGCTCAAAAATGTGGGCTTAGTTGACCCTGGAAATTTTTAAAACTACTCAAAGGATATAGTGATTTTAGAGGAAGGTATAATACATAAATTTACCTACTAGCAGAGCAAGTCTAAAATACCTACTTATTTGTTGAAACACACAACTAAAAAATGTAAATAAAGATGCTTTGAATCGTCTCGATAAACGCTTTTTAAATATATCGAGAGAAGGAATAAAAAAACGCTTTGCTAAACGACTATTGAAATTGACAACATCCATTTGTCAAATCGTATGTATAGATGTAAAATACACGTTTTCCATAAATAAAACCATTTTAACTTGAACTTTATTTCCTATGTAACTATATGCTTCATCAGCTCAACGTTACAAGGACGATACATTACCACGTCACCGTATTTTGGCGCAGTCTCTTTCCTCAGTTCCACCAATGTTTGCCTCGCTCTAATCGTACGCGTGTAAAAGAGACGACAAACGCTTGAGTGATACAAACGGCCGTATGGAAATACAGAATTACAGTACGCTTTTGATTAATGTTCTGTCGATACTTGTAGAAATAATGCTAAATTATGCGGCGCTTTGGACATGTGGAGCGTTTGAACGAATGTCAGGTACAGAACCGTCAGTCGTGGTATAATTAGAGGTTTTCTGATAGCTTCAAATATGTCAAAAGTAGTACCAAAACATCTCACAGATGGCGCTAATCAGACATGATCTCAAGGAGAAACTCATTTTAGAATTGTCAACAAAAAATAAAAATATGAAATGACAAACCTGTCTAGGTAGTGCCATCTATTGACATTTCTTAGAACTGTATTAAGCCACCTGTCAGAAAACCTCCCATTAGAGGTAATAGTGAAATAGTACAAAATGTCGACTAAATTGCACTAAACTTTTTATTTTCATTTATATTTATATTAATTGAATTGTATTGTGTTATTTGGTTTTTGTTTTTGGTTACCTGACGTATGAACCTGCCATTAAATTTCTATTAACCTTTCATGTCAGCAAAACAGGTAACCTGGAAGAAATCGCTTTCGATTAGGTCGCCTTTTGTAACCTTACCATTGTCTCATCAGTGTATATGTATATATCGCATAGATAGAATAAAAAGGACCCAATACGAAACATGCCGATTTTGTATTTTAAGTTTTGTATCTTTTATGTTAAGGTTCAATTTCATAAAATGGCACATTTGGTTTTGTGTCACTTTTATTCTAACTGCGATATATGTAATATCTTAGTGTGCAATAAAGTGTTAATTCATTAACCCTTTTTAGCCCCCGACGCAAAAACGACGGGGTGTTATAAGTTTGACGTGTCAGTGTGTGTATGTGTCTGTATGAGGCTCCCAAACAGATGATCCGATTTTAATCCGTTTTCTTTTTATTTAAAAGCTGGTTCGATCGAGCGTGTTCTTAGCTATGTTTCATCGATATCTGTTCACCCACTCAAAAGTTATGGGGGTTGAAAGTGAGGATGAAAAATTTTACTTGAATAATCCCCAATCCTCGAATAATTAAAAATCTAATAAACCCCTTTTGGACACATGTCCAAGAAAATAGTCCAACTGTTCTCAAGTTCTGAGCTTAGCAACTAATTGAAATTGCAATATTAATTGTTCACCGGGTATATAGGCGCGAATATAATCAAAGACAAGCTCGAGCTTACCTTTGTTATTTTGATTACTTTGATTATATTCGCGCCTATATACCCGGTGAACAATATTGAGTTATAATGTCTGTGCGCGTTTCATTAAAAAATGATCTAATTTAGAGAATTTTACATTATAGGTAGTGAATCAAATATTACATAATCTATTAAGGGCAGTGGAGTCCATCAAAAGCTATTAAGGGCAGTGGAGTTTGTAAATAAATATTCCATCATACAAAGCTGATGGCAATCGATGTTGCAGTTAGGATTTTATTTTTATTTTCACAAACAAGTTCATTAATATAGTGCGTCCATTACTCATGTAGGCTTTTGATGGATTGCGTTGGGTTTTTAAGGCGTTCACTCTTGAATGGTTTCAATTTGATGGGCATTTTTCAGGGCCCTTGTTTCTCTTAGTTATGAAAGATGGCGCTAGCTGTATTAATTTGGATAAATGTCATCGAAAAGACTGACGACAAGTTGTCAGTAGTAGAAGGTAACAGTTATATATAAAATATAACTGACAGAAGTCAGCCTGGATTGGTATCCTGGCGAGCGAAATAAAATGTAGAAATTCTCTGAAGAAGAAAATTCTCCATTCCAAACAGGTGATCCTTTTTGGAAATCCTGCAACTATCCTTTTAGTGATGTCAAAAGGAAATAATTATTTAAAAGCAAATTAATGATTTATGGAACACTAGTAGATCCGCCGTGATTTCATGGGTGAATTTCTTGTTTCTTTTTAACATCGTGATTAGTTTTTTGAGTTTAGGTAATTTTTTTTCTGCACTACATTTTTAGAAAAAAAATTACATGGCCTCAGACCAAACACAACTAGACTTCCATGTCGCGTACCACCTTCAGTATCTTTCTTTTCCAATAAAATGTTGAACCCAAACACTTTTACTACATATTTGTCAGTTTAGATCCAAAAATACCCTGCTACGCAGTAAGGGACAGAAATATTGTCTCATACACTCCTGCATGTTTTCATATTGCTGTCAAGTTTTTTTTCTGTCAAAAGTCTTTGGTTTTTGGTCTGAGCTCATGACGGAAATATAGCTTTTGATTATACGACAGAAGTCACCTTTACTTGAGTGTTTTTTTTTTTCGAAGCGTGAAATTGTATACTGGCACAAAATATTTAAAAAGAAACACATGCATCGGAAATAATAATGAAAAACAGTCATGGCGGTGCATTTGTTCACGAATGTTTTGACCGTGATGGATTTATGCGGCGAAATGTTTTGTTGCAGATTTATTTCTGTTGGTTATTGCTTTTCATATCATTTACTTTTTATGCCGAGTGTGGCCTGTAACACGAGAAAAAAAAACTGAGAAAAAAGCGCACAAAATTTCGACCCTTATAAGTTTATCTGAACACTTCAAAGTGCGTCATTTCGAAATAAATTAAGTTTAAAGTTAATGACCGAATAATAGAGCATCTGCGGTCCAGTTGGTCGGATCCTTGACTTGTAACCGGGAGGTCCCGGGTTCGAGTCCGGCTACTGGACGTGTACCAATGGACTCTTTCAGCGCCTATGTACGCAACGCAACGCTCGCACGGTGAAGGACAACATCGTGATGAAACCCGCACACCACAAGGTGTGTGAACCCTATAACGGCGATGGGCTCACCCCCTGTCGCGTTGGGTTAAATACGCTTGGTGAACCGTGGGTATTTGCTTTAGCAAGTGCCTCTGCCTAACCGGCTTTGGGTTTAAAGGCGTGAAGTGAAAAATTTATTTTTATTTATTTATTGTTATTTATTAATTCCCATAATCAATTTAACTAAACCTTACGATGTTATCGTGATGTCAGTAAAGATGCGAGCTATGGTGCTTATGTGTTGGACTTTGTTAGGGAAGACCTTTCTTTATATCGATTTTCAACGTCCAACACTCCATCAGAATTCCTCCTCATTATCCTGACAGGGTCGCCATGTGATATCGGGAGCAATGAGACACGTGTTGTTGGTTCAACTGATGGTTTATTAGTCTTTAAAAATGTGCAGTCACAAAGTATATATGAAGAATGTGCGCTGCACACTACAGAATAGTGACAATTAAGAATGTCCATTCTCCAAGATTTCGTCCCTGTTGGACACCCCAACCAGTAATACTTGGATTTATTACTTAATTGTAACAGAAGAATTATTTACTCGGAGAGCACTTAATATACACACATCAAAAGTGTCTAGGGATCAAGAACATTTTTAGCTCTAAAAAAAATTTATTTAAATCAAATCTAATCTGCTGGATTGGTCTCCTACCTAATTCCCCTGATGCCTGTATCAATGACTTATCACCACATTTGACCCTTGATCTCAATGACCTTAATCGTCATTTCTGTGCAATTACGCCACTGGATCAAGCGATAAAATCTTCCACCATTTTGTCAGTGAAAAGTCTCCCTCCAATTGATATTGCCCCATTTAATTTTTCTCCTATTAGTAACAGTGATGTCGAAAAGTCCCTAAAATCTATAAGATCCAATGGATGTGATGAGCTGGGCCGCAAATTTCTCTTCACTATTTTTAAATTCATCGTGCCAGCTCTCACGCACATTATCAATGTTTGCCTCTCTACGGGTGTTTACCCCAATCTTTGGCGGAAGGCTTTCGTAATACCACTACCAAAAACTTCTAACCCATCAGTTCTCGATCAATATCGACCCATCTCTATTCTTCCATACCTATCTAAAATAATTGAATCCATCGTGCACCGTCAACTCTCAGATTTCGTATATAGAAACAACCTCCTCAGTGAGTATCAATCCGGCTTCCGACCGGGCCACAGCACAACAACGGCTCTTCTCAAGGTCACTGAAGATATCCGGGATGCTATGGAGGTGTCAATGGTTACAATACTAGTTCTCGTCGATTTCAGTAACGCATTTAATGGTGTTGACCATGACCTTCTGTTAGAAGTCCTCGATTATTTCAGAATACCTAACACTTGGTTCTCTTCATACCTCCGTGGCCGTTGCCAAGCTGTCCGCGTTGGTCAGGAAAGTTCTGGTTGGTACAATCTCGTGGCTGGTGTCCCTCAGGGTGGAATTCTATCTCCTCTTCTTTTTTCGTTGTTTATAAACATGATCTCTGCTCAGCTGCTTACTTCATTCCACTTCTACGCTGATGATTTGCAGCTATATACATCCTCCAAAGTGGAAGACATCGAATCCGCTGTGTCACGTATCAACGAGGATCTGGTGCGTCTATGTGAATGGTCGAAGAGCTTTGGTATTGCTGTGAACCCAAACAAATGTCAGGCTATCTTAGTTGGTAACTCTCGTCAGCTACAAAAGATAGATACCAGTAAGTTATCGGTGGTATATAACTACTGCCCCATTCCTTTTACTCCGACATGTAGTGATCTTGGGCTAACAATAGACTGTAACCTTAACTGGAAGGCTCATGTTGAGTCAGTAAGCCGAAAATTCTACAGTTCTCTTCATGCCATTCTCCGTTTTAAAAACTTCCTCCCATTGAAGACTAAAATAACCCTAGTAAATTATCTGCTACTCCCCATCATCGACTATGGTGACGTATGTTATGTTGGCCTGTCTGAGGAACTTTTAAACAAATTGGATAGACTACTCAACGTTTGTATCAGGTTCATCTTCTGCCTCAGAAAGTATGTCTCGAAATATCGAGCCGAGCTCAAATGGCTGACTATCCGCCAACGTCACAAACTTCGGGCTTTGTGTGTCCTGTACAAAATACTCAACGACCCTTTAACTCCAGGATATCTTAAAGGTAGATTTAAATTCATGAGTGAACTGAACAGCCTCAATCTCCGATCTTCCCACAATTTGCTGCTCAGCACTCCCCAGCACCGGTCGGGCTACATGGCTGATTCTTTCACAGTGACGGTTATCCGCTTGTGGAATTCCCTACCCACAAGTCTTAGGAAAGCGCCATCGCTAACATCTTTTAAATGGCAAGTTCGGGCACATTTGTTAAGAAATTGAACGTGTTGTCAATATTGTATATTTATTATTTGTTTATTTAATTATTATTTATCATGTACTTACCCATATTTTTTTTTTCTTTTCTTTTTTGTTTCTCTGAATGTATGTGTGTATTGGTTTTTTTTGTACTATAAGTTTTTATGTAACATGTATGTTTACCTAGTTCAATTTATTTAGTATTTATAGATTAATTTGGATTATTTTTTTTTTCTATATATTTCTTTCTACTGCGCACCTTAGCTTTTTCACCACAACTTGGGTTGACTGGTAGAAAATGCAATAGCATTAAGTCCGCCATTTGTAAATAAATTGTGCAATAAAGATTTAAACAAACAAACAAACCAAGAGCCCGTTTCTGCTCTGGAGTCAGTTCATGAGGGATCCAGCGACAACAAAGTTTTCTAACTTTTAATTCTTGACGCCAATTTATTTTTATTTTTGCAATCAAGGTTCAGTGTTTAAAAAAATATACGATTCGAAATTCAAATACTTACAAAAAGCCAGAAGTGAAAAACTTTCAGTGTGCCCCATGTATCATTATTGTTTCATATACCTAAGAATATTAATGAAGCTCTTACGACATATTTTTTATCATTACGTATTTATTTACGATGTTACTATACCTATCGACCGATTCTCGATCGACGGCAGCGAACGATAGTGGAGTGGTTCAGTCGATGTTGATGGTCGATCCATCGGTCCAGTCGATCAACGTCGACGGTTGATATAGCCCTGCACTCGATCGATTGTGTAGGCGAATGCTATCGACGCTCAAATAAGACAGACCAGTCGCCGTGTCGTCGATCGAGAATCGATTGATTGGTGTAGTAAAATCCTTTCAACTACAGTTATTATTATAATTTACAAATAAAAATATAATCAAATTAGCTACTAATACAGAGCCAGCGCGCAACACTTCTGGGTTCGAGATTGAAGCGTCTGTGGTCCAGTTGGTCGGCAGTTGGTCGGATACTTGACTTGTAACTGGGAGGTCGCGGGTTCGAGTCCAACTACTGGACCTGTACCAATGGGACACTTTTTTAAAGCCTATGTACGCAACGCAACGCTTGAACGGTGAAGGACAACATCGTGATGAAACCCGCATACCACAAGGTATGTGAACCCTATAACGGCGATGGGCTCACCCCTGTCACGTTGGGTTAAATATGCTTGGTGAACCTGGGGATTTTCTTTAGCAAGTGCCTCTGCCTACCCCGCTTTGTGATTAAAAGATGTGAAGTGTATTTATTTTATTTTTATTCTTTTTTAAACTAAAAATATACAAAAAAATATGGGGCTTTACACACATTATCGATACGTAATAATAAATAACTCAATTATCTATACAGTCATAATTTAATGACTGGCAGGTAATCTCTTACCAGTGATACCATAGATGTTATTTTAATAATAGACAACGCACAGAGTAGTTACCTACACATTGACGTGTTTCCAAAATGCTTTTTCAAATGCTATCAATCAGAGTCACGATAAAGGTCACTCGCTTCGTATTTTGATATATTGGACAGAAATGTGCGTTCGAATATACAAAAGTAATTGATACTGTAATAACCCTGTAAACCAGGCATCTAATTAACTCATGCATAATACTGGATCGAATTATTAATGTTTACATGTATTAAAATACTATAATAACATGAAAGAAAAAAGATCTGACTACAACTAGTAAAATATCAAGACTTTTATCAAGATTTTCTCGTGAGTGCCAATTTCCAACATTGATCAATTTTAAAAGGGACCAAACGGGAAATATATATTTTTTTAAACATAAACAGGATCATCCACATCGGTTCACCCAGTCAAAAGTTTTCAGGTAGCAATGATTAAAAAATCAGTGAAATCGAGAACTTGTTCATTTTTTGATGTCGGTTAAAAGGATATCGTTATTGTTGCAGGAGACACAAAACTAATGGAGTTTAATACGCGGCAAAATATAAAGTAGAGAGAGGAAAAGGGGTCGGATTTTAGATTAAAACGAACGTTTGAAATCGAAATCGGCTGGTAAAAGCATTTGCACACAGGAGTGTCTTAACCTCTGGCTTTGTGCGGCGGGCTGTGGCAAATACGGGATAATTTCGTGCATTCTATTGTTTTGGCCTGACGGCGGCTGCGGCGGCGGCGGTGGCGCGGCGAGGGATGCACTCCGCAGCCGCGGTCGGATCGCGCTACACAAACCATTCTCGACAAATATACTTCCGCACAAGCCGTGTGTGCAGCGCCCTAAAACTGTACCTCGCTTTGTCTGCTTCCCGACGTGTACATACCTATACAGACGGCAGCGCGGTGTGCCGCAGGCCACACTGTTTGTTTAGTTTTTTATAGACAAATCGACAGATTAAACGTGGATGCAAACCATCGTTGGTAAAAACCATGTACCTACCAAGTCAGCACAGCCAGATATTGACTAACGATTAAATGCTCCAGTGAAGCAAGCTAGACAGTTTAGACTAGCTTTTTGAGATTTAGCTTCAAAGGAAACGCGGGAAAAAATTTTAGCACTCAAGAAACTGTTGATACCTGTCATTGTCATGTCATGGGTTAGACTGATTACAAATATGTCTATATGTTCATTATAGCCGTTGGTATTCTATAGGGCACCGCCGCCCCCGGCCGTCCGAGTGCAGTCGTGCGTGTACCCCCGCCTTGCGCCGAAAGCACAGGACGGAACACGATTAACTATGAATGCAACGTATCTACATCGCTTTCACACAAATGTATTACACCAAAGGCACAGTGTAAGGCGATGAACACGATTTCGGCTTACTTGCAATAAGTCCTTCAAGTACTGGCCAGTCCAGGAGCGCTCAAGTCTACAACGCTAAACAAAGAGGAAGACTAGATAAAGATCGTGACATGATTGCACAAAATCATTATACGGACATTGTGTCTCCGTGACAGCTGCGGGGAACCGAGTTTGTAACTGACACTTTCAGAAGGACAAACTCGAAAAGCGGCCCCGGACACGGGAAGGGCGGTCTCGCAGCCGTAAGGAACCTACTCCCACTTTTATAAGCGAAGACGATTTCCAATCAACAAACCTCTATAAAGAAACCGACTTTGTAAAGATCGTGATCTGATTCCGTAACTTCTGGGGAAGCTAATTCAGCTTGAAGTTAAGAAACGCCTCGAACTTTTTAGAATTCGAAAATAGAATTCACTTCAAAGGATGTTCCTGTCTGATCGCCAACCCTTGGGTTCAATCAAACTAGTAATTACAAAATCTAGTACCTACCTATGTTCCGTCCCCTAACCCTCGACAAGCGTCGTTCATATCTGACGGAGGCACGATGCCGTGCACCAGCTTATTGATATTCAACTGTTTCGGTTTGATTTAATTCTCGTTTGGGCAACGTCGCGCGTTATTCAATCTACTAGCCAAACAGAGGCTGGGCAAGGGCTAGCCGGCTGTGTTAGGCTAGTAGCTCTGCGGGGATGTGGTGACTGTTACAAGGCGAGCGTTTCGGGGCGGTGACGCGTTGATTGCTCGATGTGAATTGCAAAACGCCAGAGTGTTGTTTGTGTTGTTGCTGCAGACAAACCTTCATATTCCTAATAATTGTTAATTATTTATTTGTGCAGTTTTAGTTATAGATAATTTAACCCGACATTGTAAATTTTAGCACACTACATGTTAATATGTTTAACTTTCATTTACAGCAAAGTTACCACCTACAGATATACGTAGATAGATAGATTAGATTGGCATAAATTGCGTTGAAATTGTAGAAGCATAATTAAATTAACAATGGCCAATTTTGGTTTCCTGTAGCCGACATCGATCTGACCGCTAGCTCAATAGTACTAAAGCTCGTGTTTGTATGGGTTGCTATGTAGCTTTACGAGTAATAACATTAGGCGAGTGTCTCTTATCAAGCGAGTCTGCTGATTTGAAAAATTTACCAAAGTTTAATAGCCACTAGCAGGTACGTGAGTTTTGCTTCCAACAAAACATTTGTGCTCCTTTATGTTATAAAATGTATTCACGCCATTAAAGCTACGTCAATAGTTGAGGTTGTATATTAAATAGTCAACCAGTCAGTCAGCTTCTCTTTTTCATGTATTATTGAAAAACATTTCTGATTGAAATCGGTTAGAGATAATTCCGCACATAGCTCGACAGTAGTTGTGTTGTTGGCATTTACTTCACTTGGAATTAATTTGAATTTCAATAGATTAGATGATTTCGCTGAATAGGATATTCATTTCAATGCTAAACTAATATATCAATTATTTATTTTACTGCATTGGAATGTTGTTTTACTGCATTAGTATGGATTTAAAGAGGTATTCACGCTCGTAGAATTGTGAAAAAAAAACATTTGTTCAATTATAACAGTTGCTTTTACCTTATGTTTCCTCAAAATCAGTTGCGATGATAAAGCCATTGTTGTTTTGTATTGAAACTTGGTTCGCATGCAATGAGTTAAATACCACCGACACTTAATCAAAGTTGACTACTCAGGTATCTTAATTAACGGCAATTTGCGAAATATATAGATCTTATAATATAGTGTATAATATCTGTTAATTGATCGCCAGCACTGCGAACGCAGGACTCTATCGGCCCGTATCTCACGGCTAATAGCTGGCCGAGGCTATAATTGTGCTGACAAGATACGATCACTTCATGAAAGCTAGATAGGATTGTACTTCTCTCTAATTCCTGAAGTAGATATTACGTCGACAAATCCGAGCACGTAAAATGGCGTCTATATAAGCTGTAATTAACATTGAAAGGTTTTAGTCCTTTGATTAACATCACTACGGTTTTTATGAGAAAAATTGTAGTACATGGTGTGTCCTTTGACCTTCCAACATAACTAATTTAATGATAAATAAATATAAAATCAACAAAAAACTAGTAGCCCTAACGAAACATCTGCCGTAGCTGTTTAATGTTATGATTCGTTTCGCTTTGTTTAATCAAATTCGTTATTTACCTTAATTTACGTATGTTATGTTTAGTCACGACTTGCATTTAATTGACCTTTGATTATCAAGCAATAATATGTGCTACGCCGAACGCTACGGAATTTGCTACGCAGACGAATTCGTAGCGCGTAGCAATCAACCTTCAATACAAACATGCTCATAAGGGTGAAAATATACTGAGCTGATTTTAGGATTCCGTGAAACATTACGTAAAATAATGAACGTCAGTGTCCTTATGGTTTCGGACTTGGGACCGAACTATTCGATGCGTGCAAGTACCAAACGCAGCATGGCAAATAAAGGCATCTTGGGGATACACATTCAAACCGAATCATAGATATTAATCTAATAAACTTCCTTAGGAGGGCTTGAAGCAATACAATTATAAAAGACGAAGAAATTTAATCTTTGATATTATATTATTGAATGACTTTTAGTCTGTCTGTCTATTGTGTCCTTCAGCACCTCTGGGGGACAGCTACGCATATAATTGTATGAATTAATGTAAATAGAAGATTTCATATAGTATTAGAGACCAATCTTACCGATGAAATAACCAAATGCAGTCACGCCATGCGCGGCTCGAGGTAATTTCTTTCGGGGGGTAGACGGTCTTTATTAAAATTGCTCTATTGTTGGGCGCAGTTATTAAATTGATGTTCACGTATAAAAAAGTATGCTGATTGTGGTATTTATGAATTTCGTCAGGAATAAGGTATTAAAAGCAAACAAAAAACGACATCAAATGTAAGTAAATTATACTATGTGTAAAAAATGTCCCGGCATATTTATTTACTATATTTAGAACAAAGGGACAGTAGATGCTTACGTATACGGTTTACTTTGGAGATACCAGGATAGGGAACGGTATAATTAAAAACCCTCAATTCACGAGTAAGAAATAATTGCCTAGAAACAATACTGTATTACATTATACCTCTAGAATACAGATTGGCAGACTCAAAATTAATTACTTAAAACGGTCATTTAAGTGCTAAAAGTTGGATAGGAAGTAAATAAACTAATACATGCCCAACGTGTAATACATGCCCACATAATTTACGTAGATTTGTTCCGTTAATATTAAGACCGTCGTTGAATGACAAATAAATGCATTAATCATGTGATGGTAGATCACGTTTCAGAATACTGATTTTACAACAGTTCAGTAGTGTACATACTTACATACAAAACACTGGCTCTGAAAAAAGATTTTCAAAACACCTAGAAAAAAGCTTAAAAGGTTCCCAACTTTCGATTGCAAGCACTCGACAATTATTTCTACAATTACCTACTTTAGTGAAATTTTCTAAAGTTCCGTTTATTATTTTGCATACTGTATATATTTATTGCAATGTGTCATTCGCGTATAATGTTTGCATGAAAGGCATTTAGGTAGAGGTGTCCGCAATGTCGCAGTTATCAAAGCGACGTTTTTCCCCCATAACAATGGATGACTCGGGATTTTCCTTATGAGCGTGATCATCGGAAAAATCCAGCTACCACCGGCCACCAGTCCCCAGGTCATGGGGTCACAGAGCAGGATAGAGCCTGGCTCAAGTGAAGCTGCGCATACTAATTATATCATTCAACTTCCTACAATTTGAACTTCTCACCAGGTATTAACTCGTAGGAATTCTTTTGCTCTAGGCATTCGTACAATTCAATTAGAAGCAAAATTAGTATTCCGGTGCATGTTATATAAATGCACTAAGCAATCAAAGGTATGCATAGAGAATTGAATTTCATAATGTCGCCTATGTCCATTATATTATCATTTATATTCAGCTTTAGTGGTCATTGGTAGTTTATATACATTCTAGTATATCCTACTAGAATGTATATACTTGCGTTCTCCTCTGATGCAGAATCCTAGATGCCTGCAGGAATGGATTTTGGGACACGTATTATTGTAGGGACACGTCAAAGCCAAAGAATACAAAGCAAGGGAAATAGCCTACCTATAGTTTGAAAATTCTGTAGAATACCTACCTAACAAAAGAATCCAATGGTGCCTGTAAAACTCATAGTCCGAGGCAGTGAAAAGAAAACACAATGGACGCGAATTTCCGTAAATAAAAAACCGTTATTCCACAAGCGCATTGAGTTTGTAAATGAAGCAACAATCCGCATGGAAAATAAACGCCAGCTTCTGAACCATTAAGCAATTTCTTCCAGCGTCCCTTCATTTTCCTATTACCGCAGAAATTATGCGAATCGCTCACTCGTCTATAATTCATTGAAATACGACCGAGAAAGACACGGTAATAAGCTCGATCGAAATTTTATATGAAGGATTGTAAAACTAATTTGACTTTTTTACAACTGTTCATCTGATTCACTGATACTGTATGTTACTTTTTCATAGAAATAATTTTTTTGTCAACTATGGTGAGAAACAAACAATTTCAACAACACTGCAATTTATTTATCCCTTAGCCCCGCCCCCACCACGACCTCCGATGTATGTAGGTAGGTATGTCAATATTTCGTAGTTTTTTCATTCAGACATAATCGAGAGTTCCCTAATTTGAGTGGATACAACCTTTGGGAATTAAACTGACGGTCAGTATTGTTGACAGGTGAACAGTAAAACAATTCCTTTCGTATTCCCCTTAGGTTGTATTTTACACCGTGAGTAGGAAAAATTGGATTGGTTATTATTATTATTTAAAAAAAAGTCAACGCGACTTCAAAAACGGAGGTTATCATTTATATTGAACTAACGCCACTAAAACGGATAAATTGACAATAAGCTGGAACCCACATGTTTTGTTTCTAAGTCCGGCACTCCGACAAGGGATAAATAGGTATGTCTACATTCCATCAAACTGCTTGCACAATATAAAATAACCATTCAAATCGAATCTCCCAAGATAGATGACCAGTGTGCAATATATCCGTAACTCGCGTTTCCCCCAATAGAAAAGTAAATTCTGTTTTTAATCAAATCCAGCTCCGTCCGTCAATGAGACTCGCCATTTGCGAAACAATGCGATAAATAAAACAGCCGACCGAAACGTTAGCCGCTCGTATCGAGAGATTTACTTCCTGTGTTTAATTGCAATAACGCTAGGCACTACTCTATCGTATATTTCTTTTAACACTTCTCCTGTTGTTGCCTTCGGGCCGTTAAATAAATTTATGACGCCCTACAAAGTTCGGCTGCGCATTGTGGCCGTGTACGAGAATTAGGTGCGAATGAGGCGGGGAAATAAAGCGCGCGCTCTCAGGTGCATGGCGTCGGCGAGCGCCAGTAGGTACGCGTGGTGGCCGTCCGCTCATAAAAGTTTCTTAAAACTCACAGTTTCAGGGCTGCGCCATACCTGGCCTCGGGCCACCCTCGGCAAAAACTTTCAAACATTGTACGCCATCCACTAGCTTTGTTTCGCATTACGTTTTCGCTTGGATTTCGTTATTACTTTTATGTGAGAGTTGCTTCCGCCAGCGGATTTGTTGCGGTGTATCGTTGTAGTTAGGTGGCGGCAAAATCTTTTGGGCTTCCTCGTTTGGGATGGATTGGGGTCAAGCTTTGTGCCAGTGTCTTTGGGCTGAGTGGCGCGGAGTGTGAGGCGTGTCGCGTGTGTTTGCGGTGTGCAGATGTGTGCGGTCGGTGTGCCGGTTTGTAGTGTGGTGTGTCTCTGTCACTTACATGCCCACTGCTAACCGCGGAGTAATCACTTGACCCATTTGTGATTTGCAAGCTAATTATAGTAGTTCAATATTGGTACCACGCTGGTTATACACAATTAATTGGTAACTACACCAGAGAACAATCATATTAAGTTAAGTACGTACAGTAAAATAAATTTTAAGAAAAAAGTTATTCCAAAAAATCGCATCCACAACAAAATCCATGAAAAATAAAGCAAAATAAATCCCCGTATATTACACAAACCCTACAACCTGTAAGCCAGAAAGGGAAGGAATTCAATTAAAGCCCGCATCATAAATAAAAAAGGGAATTTGGAAACTCACATTAGCGACCGGCTTCTTTGGCTACCGTTGTACCTAATCTGAAACAAACAACAAACACGGCTAAATAACAATAAAATTGTAATAAAAGCTTCGGGCACGGAACCGTAATTGTGTAGTGAAAATTGACCAAATTATTATTTACGACGGGAAATTAAAATGAGCCTTCACGTGAGGGCGGCGGCGGCTGTAAGGGGCTTGTCGTCGGAACCTCACCAACGTATTCGAATATGGCTAAATATTGTGTAGTTAAAAACCGAAGTGCGACTCCTTTACCTTTAATGCTGATTGACAAGCTCAAATTATATGTTAATAGCTTTCCGCCCGCGAAGCCGCGTGGCCTTCGGTTATACTGCGGTATAAAGGAATATTTTTGTTTTCCTTCGGGAATATAATTTTTTTTCGGGATAAAAAGTACCCTATTATTTAAACCTATATGTCTGCAAAATTTCAGAGCAATCGATTCAGTAGTTACGGCGTGAAAGCGGAACAAAGAAACAAACTCACTTTCCCATTTATAATATTAGTAAGATAGTAAGAAAAAACTCAGACCAAAAACTGCTAAACTTGCCATCCAAAACTGACGTTTAGACTAAAACAAGACAACAGTATGAACAATATGGAGGAGTGAAAAAGTAAGGCACAATATTTTCTGTCTCTTACTGCGTAGCAGAAGCACTTCATTGCCCATACATTTTGGTAGAGAAGAGACAGATTGAATGTGCTACGCGGCTTGCAAATTAGTTGTGTTTGGTCTGAAGTTACCACTACTTTGTACAATATAGTATATTGAATATTGTTATCAATCTGAAATTAATCTATACTGACCAACTCCACGATTGTTGGGCTAAGGAACCACAAAAATAATCCGGAATTGAAACAGCTATTACAGCTATTTCTGTTAAACTTAGAAACAGACAATAGACGGAGGTGGTACTTCGAGACAACTTTATTATCTATTTAGGTATGTTTGTATTTGGAATGTATAAAAGTACTGTAACAACCTCTATAGCGTCCCACATCAGGATCTGAATAAAAAGTGTCTACGCCCGTCCCCTGGTCTTATGGTACGTCTCAACCAATTTTCAGGCCTCACTTCAACCGTTCTTGATTTATACATAGTGTAAATAACTTTATTTTATATGTATGGATCTGGCACCCATACTACCTACAGTGTACATATTCTACAGTGGTGGTAAAATAGAACGACTCAATACATTACTTTCAACTGAACTAGAACTAGGCACCATCCATAATTGAACGTCCTGTGTATCGAGTGGCAGATGGCAGGTACAAAATATATGCATTAATTAAAGGTGGTACTTTTGCAAAAGTTTAATTAATGCAAATTTTGAAAAAATTACATTTAATTGATATCGTATCATTGTGAGTCAGTATTTTGTCCACCGTTAGGGGTCAGGTGGCCGTGTGTAGAATCTTCCAGTATATTTGTTTCTTTCCATTTTTTGACAAACGGCTGTCTGTTGTTTTCTTTATGCTACATTGAAAACTCAGTTTTGATTGATGAGCCTGCGCTTTGCAGGAGTGGTTCCCTTTCCTAAAATTGCGAGATTTACGACCTAAGTTAAACGACGTAGGTGCTTACGCGTCAGTGTTTACGAGTTCTCGATTAATTTCTTATCTGAGAAATTTATAACTTGATACAAATAGGAAACGAATAGCGAATGTAAATTTTAACAAACTTTGCGATTCTTTGATTTATACAATTCGATTCTAAGGATATATTTTTTATAATATTTTTTGTATGGCTTAATGTATGTGCTCTTTGCGTATATATAATTGCTCTTACATACTATACATTTAATATAATTATTCTTCAGTTACTACTTAGCAACAAATTTGTCTTCATGATACTGTAAGACGGTTATGTAAAACATAATAAGGACAGAAAGTACATTCAGTGTACAGTCAACGATTGTTCGAGGATAATACTTTCTTTACTTTGGTCTCTGGTTTTTTTTATGTTTAATGAATATTTTCATTGTTAGTCCATGGACAAAATTATATTCCATCCCTTATAAAAATAGGCTAACGTCCGTAACTGTACGTCAATCAATCAATCATCAGGATATATTCACAGCGTGTAATTTCCACACGGGCATACATATTTCATTCAAGCGTGGATTGCGATCGTTCGATTCATTAGAGATAGGAATTTTGTGAATTCATATTATTAAAGCTTAGTTAATTTTAGAAATTCTCTTGTGTCTCAAGGTTCATTTAATTTCTAAGAAAGTTGTGGTTGTTTTTTAAGCGACTCCAAAATAGGAGTCTATAATCTATACTAATATTATAAAGCTGAAGAGTTTGTTTGTTTGAACGCGCTAATCTCAGGAACTACTGGTTAGAATTTTTTTTGTGTTGAATAGACCATTTATTGAGGAAGGCTTTAGGCTATATAGCAACACGCTGCAACTATTAGGAGCGAAGATAAATGGAAAATGTGACAACAACGGGAAAAATGTTTAATCCTTGAGGGCTTCCGTCGCATGCGCTGCGAAAACGGTTCAAGATAGCAAAGATATATGTATGAATGAATTATTCCTCTTGAAAGGATCTAAAAAAATGTCCGCGGCAGTATATGTTTATCTTTTAAGATTAACTTACTAGATCCGTTTGTATGGTAATGAAATTTTATCGAAATTAATGCATTATTAAATAATGCATTTTGTTATCTCTATCATATGAAAATGAATTGATGTTCGTTAGACTCGCTAAAACTCGAGAACGGCTAGACCGATTTGGCTAATTAAAGTCTTAAATTACACGTTGGAAGTCCAGGGAAGGTTTAAAAGTTGTATTTCTTCCTATGGCAAAACAAATGTTTGCAGGAGACAGCTTGTAATATAATATTCTTTAATTCAGATACCTTCGTGGTTTATGAACAAGTTTCAAGAATATTTCACGTTATGCCCGTACCCACATACCGACGAACAACCCTTAGTCAGGTAGGGAAAAAATTACGCAACTCTTCATGAATAGAAATGAATGGTACTTTACCTGTCACGTTGGGTTAAATACGCTTATCGAATACCGTGGGCATTTTAGCTTCTTAGCAATAGCTAAGCTTAAATGGAAACAAAAGGAGGAAATTGTATTTTTTCACTTTATTAACACTTTCGTGCACAGTAAAATTAAACCAGTAGAATTTTTATAGTTATCACGTCAACGGGTGGGATGTGTCACCGAAAATGTTAAAGAAGGACCATCTCAATGTGATATTTACATCAACTGACCTTGTAATCTGTTTCTACTGGTTCTTAGCTCAACTTACATTGGGAATACTGGTCATGTCAAATACTGTTACTGTACAGAAACTAACTACGAGTACAAAGAATGTCCCGATGCTATAATCGGTTGGTGAACACAGGGTATCCTTCAGCGTGCACTTAGCGGACTTATCCAGAGTTTAAAATTCTTGCAGACTTTGCTCTGAAAGTACTTTCCTAGTGTCTTACCGGTATTGACAGGCTTCATAATTAAAAAATAAAATAAGAAACAAACTTTAATACAGTATCCGGAGAAGTGTCTGAAAGGTAATAATATACTTTATTTGAACTAGGAATACCTTAATAGAATGATAATAATGTCAACTGACTCCCAGAAAGTAGACAACCCAAGTATTTTAATTAAAAACTAAATTTTAGCATATCTGCAATCTAAACGTATGTAGTTGAGCACTAAGTGAGAGATTTTTTATTACATACTTAATAGGATTAAAAGTTTTATGTGAAAAAAGGAAACGCAAGTATAACCTGGCTCAGCATCCAGTTTCTCTTACAGAAAGTAGTATTTTATTATTCATCAGAAAATATAATTATTTGTGTTACCTATTTTTAGTTTTTTTTTTGTGTTTGATATAATATATTCTAAAGACGACTTCTAAAAAAACTGGAAAAGAACAGCAACGGAATTGTTGATGTTTACCGCGTGATAGCGAATAGACGTTAAATAATTTGACATTTTCTTAACATGCCCGTCTGCACATTCCAAGGCCGTGAGTGTTAAAGGCGTGAGTCTATATTTAAGAAAATGTATAGGTACTTTAAATATATAAAGTAATTACTTAGCGTGCAATTTAAATTTGCTTGTTTCGTGTAGTCGCGGGTCTCCGTCCCGGGAACAATGTCTCTCTTCCTCCATAGACAACACAATCAGAGCTTATGCATGAATTTGAATTTTCAATTAAGGACACTTTGTAGATAACTTTATTTTAGTCGAGAACAACTTTTGGTATAGTGTAGCGGAACTTTAAACTATAAAATTAGTTAATAATATAAAAGTTTTATTATAAAAGTATAATTATATCACCTAATAAATATATTACCCATATCACAAAATACCCTTTTAGGTTTTAAAAATCAAAGTTCATACTTATGTTAGAGAAGCGATTGGAAAAAAAAAAGTAAACTCGATTTTTGCATTCTTACTTAAAACAATTTTTTTTTCTGACGATAAGTACAAGAAGATTTAAAAAAATATGTAAGTTATACGTAAGTATCTTCCAAGAAGTTCATAACAAAAATCAAAGTGTAGATATTATTTACACTCCTTAGAAGACTGTGGAAATACTCACCGTAAATAATCTATGATCTAGACATCAAAAGCCTACGAGTTCAAACTATTTCTCTAGTACTTTGAATGCCGTCTTTATGAGGTAAAGATACTCTATGAAGTTATTCTCAGAATGAGTTGCAAAAGAAAATTCTTGTTGGAAAAAAATTGTTACCACTTCATTGAAATATCCGCGAGTACTTAGAGAGGTATTTATGAATGTAATGTGTGGCACAGGAGCAACGGGCCGACCGACGTGTCCGCGAGCCGACTCGTCTGCGAACCTTCGCCAGCATACGTAATTTTGTTTGAATAAGTAAGAAGGGTAAGACAAAGGCCATTTGATGTGCCTTTCAGTGTATAGACGGAAGAATAAACATAACCGTCTCCCCCGTAGGCTACTCGGTTTATGTAAATGCGAATCATAAATGGATTCCAAGGGCTGGAGTGTTATATGATTACTGATTTTGTGGTCGGGAGCGCGTATTGTTTCTTCGGCTTATTCTTAAGCTATTTATTCACTCAGTGGCGTTCCTTTTGTAAGCCCCGATGGGCAAGTGCCATTTTTATCTGTAAAAAATACAATTCAAGTTTTATGGAAATCAGCGGTAATCTGAGCAACTTTGGTAATGCGCAATACTTTTTAAACTGCTATACTGTAAGCACTTTTTTATTACTGGGCATTCTAAAATGTTGTTTGCTTGAAGGCTGTTTATATGAAAACATTATTATCTTTAGCCAATATTTATTTTATAATAACAATATCCGAGGAAATTCTCCGTCTACGCTGTCTGGGCAGAATACAGCTTGGTTGAATACCGCATAGCTTTGTTTGTTGCTTGAAGAGATGTGTTAGCATTGTGGGAGCTAAATTTGCCTCCACTGTACGTTGTTGAGTAGCTATTTGGTTTTTGTTGTGTTCATTAAGGAGTTGGAAGACGGACCCGGTTTCTGGCGAACGTAAGCTGTGCCACCGGCGGAAACGCTTAAGGGAAGACGAAGAACGTATACATTTTCACTGCACAATTGCAAGGTGCATATTGGCAAAGTCTGCTATTGTTTTGTTGATATATGTAGTGGTTGAGTCACACAGTTGGCAACGGAATCAGGTAGGGTTTGGGTTGGCTCTAGACCTATGACACAACACGGTGAAGGAAGACATTGTGATCAAATATTTATGTATACTGAAATGCGTGTTAATTGCTGAAAAATTGAAGTGCTCCGGATAACGTTTTTGCGGAGAAAAAATAAGGCAATTACCATCGGACGTGTCTACTGTATTGTGTCTACCGCGAATCAAACGACGAGGCGTCCAATGATATTATTAATAAGAGTATGCCCTTGCATCCACAATTACTGCTTATGCTTCTTTGATATGAAAGGCGTTTATCACGTCTAATTTTAGGGCGTATCTAGAATATTGATAAACCATACAGTGTTACACGCGGTTAATCACATTTCTGTAAATTTTGGAATCCATATCTTCCCCAAGATTCTTTAAAATCCGTACAAACATACACATTGTTAAAACTATCGCATTTATAATACAATTCATTACTAAAAAGTATGATCGTCCAAGTAATCGCCCCGCGGCAGTGACCTGTGGCCATTGTTCACAACGTCAACATTATCGGAACTTCAAATGCTTAATTTCCATATCGTCACTATAAGGAGGTAATTTAGCCACAGCTTAGAGCTTGAAGAAACAACAACGTTAGGATTGTTTACTGGCTGTGTTGCATATCATTACCCCGGGACAAAGGGCTGCCTTGTTTGCTCTCCGGCAAAGTGGATTTCAATCAGGCTGAATTTCAAGTCGTCTCCTTTTTGCCCCTTTTACCTTAACGAACGTTCGATTATTGGAATTGTCGCGTGATTTTCTATAACGGAGTGAAATAACGATACCTGTGTTCGAGATGTTAATAAAGTAAATATTTCAGAAGGTAGTAAGTACTTTTTTCAGCGTAATTATTTTGTGTAATCATTTTTGTAAAATCACCGCGATTATAATGAACGATTCACTAGCTTTTTTTTACTCTCATCAAGTGTGGACCTGTCATAATATAAGGTCCTTACATATGAAATTAGCGTTTTATGGGAGGAACATAAAGGCGATTTTTTCATAATAAGTAATTTTTACACTTCCTGAAAAAATGGCAAGAATACCTTACGTCCCTCAATAAACGTCATGTTAAGGTGCACAAAGTAAGTTTAGTTAATAATATTTTCCACTAAGCTGGGGAAGATGTGTCCCTTTACCGATGCCGAAGATATACTTGGAAGTGGGCCCGGGAGGGGGGAGGCCGACGCCAGACTTAATTTTCCCAAAGTAATAATTAAGAGTGAAGGCGCTAGGGGCTCGGTGGGAGATCCCTTAATTTTTAAACAACCTTTAAGCACAAAGTTCTATACATCTCGATATAATTGTGTTAAACGCGAAGTGCTTAGTTTAGTTGAACTTTGTGCATTTGTTCAGAGTTTAGCTGGGTGCTAAAATAAATCCACAGTTTACTATATTGTTGTTGAATGCTACTGTTATTTGGCGATAAAAATAAAAACATCCAGCACGTGTGGCTTCGCAACATCACGTAGTGAATTGTGGACGTATATTTTTTTATTTCTGGACATTAAAACGAAAGAGGCAAGGTTAAAACGAGTTAGGGTAATCAGGAACCAGGCATCAAAGTAGTAAAAATATTAATTAGTCGAAGAGATGTTATCTTCAGCAGCCTTAACAAGGCGAAAGAGTTTGGCCTCACTCACCCCACTTCTGCGTAATTAGGTTAGTAATTTCAGATTGCGAATCTCGCCCGGAGACTCCGAGTAAACCGTTTTAAAGAGGTTCTTCAGTGAAAGCTACAAAAAAAAATATCATTCACTTTTAACCTTTTGCTTTGTAGTTTCCTTGAAACGTATTTACGCTTTAATTGCACGAAGGCTAGTATTACAATCATTAACGAGGCATCTGTAGGTAGCTGTCCGTCTGTAGGTACGCTGTACAAAAGGGGTTACCGAAAACTGGATAGCTCGAAATATAGTGAGCCGGATAACCCACGCCTCCGTTAGGTTTTCATCACTGATAATCACCAAATATCAATCGCATCACGGTTTGTTAAGCTTAATCGATTGTTAATACACGTTTGGGTATTTTGCTGGCAGCTCTCCGAGATAATGAGCATTCAGAATATTCCGATTCGAACGAATTCAGTATTGGGTAATGAAGCGATAAGTTTGCTTTGAGCTGGTAAATAAGTTCCACCATTACGCCGCGTCTGCTGAAGTATTTTGTCTCTCGATATAATTTATGAAAACTCACTTAAACTATGTATGAGGAAATGTATCCGACGTACATTAATTTAATTAATAAACGTTCAGTGAAATAAAACGAATGCTCTGCAACGGGAAACAGTATAGCAGTAAGTATAATAAGAGGTGAATATATTTTGACAATTATTGATTCTAGTTAAATAACAAATAACAACGATAAGGAAGTCCGGGGTTGATTATGGTAGACTCTATAGATCGAGGGAAACATTAAAAATCGGTTCGTTTTTTAAAAATTATAATGTATAGTTAATTACTCTAGATTAGTAGTAGATTACTCTAAAGGAATAGTAAATTACTCTACATTATAATCAACACCAACAAAAGAACCAATTTTTAATGTTTCCCTCGATGTATAGGGTCTACCAAATCAACCCAAGGCTTCCTTATCGTGGGACTATCATAGAAATATCTTCTTTCCAAAAAAAACAATCACCAAAATCGGTGCATAAACGGCAGAGTTATCGGCAAATATTCATAAAAAAGCATATTATATACGGTATTCTTTCGCTTAAAAATCACTTAATACTACACGAAAATATTCCGGATATGTAGACATACGTTTCTCCGACTGCACGCCACTGTGATCTGTTTTGGACTTCTCGCATCCTGTAGGCATCCATGTAAGATATGTATATATTTGTGAATATCGTGCAAACACAACTGACTTCTTACAGGCCTTGTGAAATAGATAAGCTCGGTAAAACGAGTATACTGTATCGAATCACTAGCTATAAAATCACTGGATACCAATAAATGATTTGGCACTTTACACGCACTACGTAGTTCGTCGTCAGTAAGTATTTTAGATACTCGCATATCGTGATTTTCCTGTTTATTTTAAAAACGTACTCTGAATGTTGTTGAAGGCATTTGTTTAGATTTCAAATGTGCAGATACTAGTATTGTACATAAAGATATATTTAACGGTTATATAGTCTCGGGACATTTTACAATACATAAGCGAAAAGCGCGTATTAACAGCAAGATATTCGTTGGATGAATTTAAATCGACTCTTTTAAAATGAATTCTGCTTCCTTCACACAATAGCAATACACGAATTGAACTATATTTTCCAGTATCACCGAGTCTCGGTGTTCGTCGTGAGGAGGGCGCTATTACGCAGGCAGAGGTTGGCGCTGATCTTTCTCACCAAGGCCTACAGATCTTGCAGCACCGCAGCATTACCTGTGCTAGCAGGCGTACTTCCAGCAGATCTTGAGGTACAACGAGCGGGAGAAATTGAGGTGAAGGGCATCCAGTTGGCTCCGAGGGAGCGCAAGCTATTAAAAACATCAAAACGAGAGGCTGCAGTTGCCCAATGGCAGTCTCGCTGGGAGAATAGTGATGATGGTCGGGACCTACATAAGTTCTTCCTGAATACTGCAGAAAGGTTGTGTTTCGGATGGATCGAACCAGACTACATTGTGTCGCAGATCTTGACAGGACATGGATGCTTCAGACAACGACTACACCGAATGACTCTCTGCGACACGGCTCAGTGCTCTTGTGGCGAAGCGAGCAAAAACAGTGACCACGCACTATGGGAATGCAGATTATACAATGAGGCAAGGAACGTGATGCTTAATAAACTGGACCGAGCCAGGGCCAATATATTTAGGGACCTGGGAGGGAACGGCGTGAGATTGCTAATCGCTGACATACAGCTCGAAGAATATATGAAGCCTGTGAATGACTGAAGACGCGACGAGGATCCGACGCGAAGTCTCCTTAATGTGGTCGTCATGCTCCAGAAAGGGGAGAGTTGGCAACAAAACAGGGACGGATAAAGATAATTTGGATGGAGTCAAGAAAACGTGTGCGTGCAAAAGATGCGCACGTCTCCAGACCATGGCCCGTACGCCAAGAGGCAGGTAGGGCTTGGGTGGTGGTGGGATTATCCCTGATGATATATTTTCCAGTATTGTGACCACATGATTAAAATTTAAAAATTCTTCTAGGGATAGGCACTCAATTTCTCATTAAATTACCTAAGTGGTTCTTGAGCTATATACGGGTGGTTTTTTTACCTTCAAAAGCTTCACAAAGTAAGATTAGGGATAAAATATTACGAGCTATAAAGGGATACCTATTACCTCTACCGACTGCCTGTTTTGAATTCAACTAATATTATAAACGTAAAAGTTTAGATGTTTGTATGTACATAATTATGTCTGGATGTTTGTTACTCTTTCACGCAATTACTACTGAACGGATTTCAATGAATTATGATATAGCTTATAAGTCTAATAATATACAGGCTATATTTCGTCCCGAATTTTCCACGGGAAGGGAAATATTGTAAAAAACCACCAGGGTGCTATTTGGTATAAAATGTTTTATTAAATGACGTAAGCAAGTTGATAAGCATCGAAAACACCGCAGACAAAATTGCCGGGCGTCCATTAGTATTTACATATAAAAAATAATCATGACAAAAACGAGAAAATGCGACGACAACTTTTGTTAGTTCATTCTAAGAAAAATGTACAGTATTCTTCTGTTTCGCGGAACAATTTAGAATTAAAAAAAGTAATAACATTGTGCAGGACACCTGCAGTATTATTTTAGTCTCCTCAGCTCTGCAGTTACTTTGGCGTGTATAGAACTTTATGATTCTCAAAGATTTGGAAAAGGGACTTGTGCAAACAGTGAATGTTTGTGCTTTACTGCGATGACGTTTATGACTACGAACTTAGTAAAAATACGAGAACTATACGTAATGGAAAATCATTGCCATGAATTGTGTGTGTTAACGGTACGAAGATTTTTTTCAACATTTCCGAGTATGGCAGTTGTTCTACAAAATCGTTTACAGTTATTTTACCTTTGACAGGCGGCAATATGTACGCCAGGCGCGGCTTCCGATTATAGCGGCCAGAGGTAAAATAACTGTGAACGGTCTGTCCTTACTACGCATGATTTACGTATACATATGCGGGTCCTAATATCCACAAGTAACTTTTTTTTATTGACTGTTTACTGTTCGTGCGTTGAAAAAGCGTGCGTGTAAAAGCACGTCTTGTGTGTGGTCTGCAAGGGTCCGCCATCATTTAGCGAGAGCTAAGCAGGATTTAATAGATGGATTCTATTTGTCATTGTCTGCTCGCCATTTCGCCTGCGTAATGAGCTTTGCTTAATGTATGAGATAGAATTGATTTCAGCTCCTTATTGGTTACGATACTGGAATAGTAATTTCAGGAACGATTTGCTCCGCTAAGCGGCCGAGCATTATACGGTCCGTAGCGCTCTGTTTACTTCATACGCTTCACAGTGATGAATTAACAACAATTCATAAACAATGAAACAATTAATCTTAGGTTCTTATGTACTTATAAAAGAGATGAAATTATGTAATATGAGAAAAGTCAGTCCGCATTAAAAATACTAAACTACATTTACGTAACAGTCAAGTAGGCCTACTGAGAATAAGTAGAATCATTATCTGTATAAAACATAATACGAGTACCTTATCGCTTTCTTCATGTGCGGCCCACGAGTAGGTATTTACCTACTTACTTCACTTAAAAATCAACAAACTATTGTCCGTAGTTTTATTGTTATTTGTATAGTGTTACTACGTGTTTCATGTGGTCTAAATAAATGATTGTCAATCAATCAATCAAACGCTTGATGAAAATCGTAATGCTTTCATTACAAGTAAATTTTTAATATAACAGGATTCAGGCAGATTTTCTAAGAAATAGGTAGGTTTACTAATTATACTGTTTTCACGGAATACGTTTTTAAGTACCTTGAATTACTTTACCATATAATAATTTCTAATGTTATTAAAATACTTAGTACGTCTTGAGAGAATCACGGTAGAGCAAATTGAATTGCACGCGAGGAAATAAAATATTTTGCGTTCATTCAGAAATTAAATGTGCAGTCCGCGAATAATTCTCCCGTTCATTTGGCTTCGCCCTAAATATAATGAGCATACAATATTTATTAATACGAATATTTAAAATTGAATAAAATGTCTGATCCGATATAATGGAAAATATTAAAGTGTTACCAGATAAATATGAATTTACTCGCATGCCAAAATAATTATGAAAATTATGATAGTAGATATTCTATAAAACATCGAATATTACCAAACGTGAGTAGAGAAAAAAAACAATTTCTGTACATTACAAACAATATGGCGTTATCCGTGAAAAAAAAAACAATACAATAAATGTTGCCGGTGTTTTTTTTTTGTCACCGCTCACGCTTATTTTTCTTAACCCTCCGCCGGTGTCTCGTTAGTTGTGTCCCTCGTCAGGGCGGGCGGGCGGCGGCGGCGGCGGCGCTGGCGGCATGTGTGCGTAACTAATGCTGAGCGAGTCAACCCGTTAGTGCACACCACGTGGCGAGAGGGTACGGTGGCCCTAGGAAAACGTTTACTCAGCCTATCATAAAGACCCTGTTTTTGGGGCAGACAAATTGGGTCATGCATGTTCTTCTTTTTATTGTTGCGATGTTAGGCCACTTATCACGTGCACCCCCTATGGTGAGTCAGCTACATAGGTCGGTAGGTCCGTCTGTCTTTTAATAGTTTTTAGATAGTTAGGCTTAACGGCACATCTAACTATTATTATTTTCGTCTCAATAATAAGAGTTTGAATTAATTCTAATATAATATATTATAGCTATATCTATCAATTCATGTACGAACCTTTTATATCACTCACACAGGACACAGACACAAGAAAAAACGTAGTAAAAATGAAATAAAAGAGAAACAAATAACAATAAAACAGAACATTCAGGTACCGGCTCCTTGTGAGTGGGAGGGAAAGGGCTTCAGCTCACACACTCACAAAAATACGTTGGCCTTTTCGTCTAAGTATAGGATAATATATTCGTCTAAGTATAGGATAATATAGTACCTAAATACCTACTTAGTGTGCCTTAAAATAGTATTAACAATATATTCAAAAGCAATGTCTTACTACTACTACTAATTGTTAAAGTAAGAAAATCTTGCGTACTGTATACCAGGTACTTTATATTTGTTATGGCGGCAACTTTACCTATAAATAACCGAACATTTTCTCACACGACACCGTTCGGTCGGTGTAAATCTATTTACGCTCATTATTCAAAATCGTTTAACCCCACGTTTTAGTCTCGCGATCTTAACCCTATGGCGGTATACGTTTTCACAGGGACGCGAAAGCTTTTTATCTCGACGTAATCCTCCTATAATGATGTTTGCGTCTCGGCCTGCCACACTTTCATTTAATTTTTAGTCGAGCGAGGCGACCGACGTGCCCCGGCTTACTCTAGACTTGATCTTATTTATAGATGTCGGGGCCACGTCCGAATAACCTGCATTGGGAGGGTTACACTAAGCGCCGCCCGTGATGTTCTGGGGCTATTTCAAGTGCTTCTTGAGTTACTACAGGCTTTTGTTGTTCAGCCTTTTTTTTTATCGTATGACGTATTAGATAATTATGAACCTGCGCTATTTAACGCTAGCTAATACTGCAAAAAAAACTGGAGCTGCTATTCATCGTTAGAAGTTGTAGACAAAAATTCAATATTCACAAACAGACACCTTCCCCTGTTTTCGACTTGTGATTTTGAAATGTAGGGTATTCGGAACGTAATACATGAAATAAATAAATAAATATCAACCAGCGGTCAAAAGGTAAGACAATTTAATGTTCATTGTATTGAAATAATTGAATATCTGCTTAATAAACCCTTTATACTTTACACATACAAAGTATAAACTTTAAAAAGGTGTTTGTGTATGAAAACATTATTAATTACGTTGTTTATGTAGGCGAACAAAATCCATTTTCCAACATTAAAACTGGAATTTGGGTATTTAATTACGTAGTTAATTACTGCTCCAAACTTGAACGTGTGACACCCACTCCCACATTGTGACATTAAACAAGCCCGTGCGATCTCCCCGCGAATTCAACTACAGCGCAAGTGCCGGCATTTCGGAGAGGGTACGTTCCAAATAAAAACACACAAAGCGTTTTCGACTCCTTCGCTCGGAACAGATTGTTGGATGCTATTCATATGTAGATTGCAACAAAAAATCCAATAAACAAGGTGGGGTTCTGACGGACCCCCGCGCGTCATTATTGGAAGGAATGTCAAAGCTGCAGCGAGCTTATCCTAGGGTTGAATTACCAAAAGAGTTACACTAACGAACGAACACCCCGCGGCTTCTTCATAAGCCCTAATGATGCCCTCAAAAGGGATTTTCAATTTAAAAGTGACCACATTTTTATTAAAAAAGGCTACTTTGAAACGAGTCGAGCGCTTGGTCACCGCCGGTGCTACAGCTTTTTGATACACCACTATAAAATATAATTTTAGTAATAAGTATGGTGCCGTGCTATTTTGAATTAAACACGTATTTTATACAACATACTAATTTATAGAGTATAACGGAGCTACGATGGCGTAGTCAGTCTACGCGTTATTTTGTGTGCACTAGTAAGACTACGATGCGTAGCTCGTAGTATTTTTAAAAGTGACTAATTTAATCATGCAATTTTTACGTAACACAATTTTGTCTACCACGGACATTTTATGAAAAAGGATGATTCAAAAACGGAATATTTAAAATGAACCAATTTCATGTGTCGCACTGAGTTATGAATGTTATGAATAACACGTGTATTAATCGAACGCTCATAGGAGCAATCGCAACAAAATGTCATTATGATTGGTAGACTCAATCAACTCTGTTTCAATAACAGTTTTTCATCCGCGACACACTAATTAAGTGCTTTCATAAATATACGTCTCGCGTCACTGCGTACCCGGGGACATTAAACCGAACGACGATTTGCGTAAGGAATATATTAGCTTGTTCACCGCGAAAGGCAATGGCAGTCTTAATGTGAAATCCTAAGTAACAAGTGTAAAATATTTTCCCCAATCGCTGCACAGTAATCGACTCGCATTTAAGGCAGCACATACGAGTGACATTTCACCCGACATTCCGTAGTAGAGCCTGGTGATCGGAGCTCAGCATATCGAGCGAATGTGTCCGATTAGATGCCTGTACCTGGCGCCCCTGGAGATATTTCAAGGGTGAATAAGCTCGCATAATGGCAAAGGGTACAATATTTTAAATTTTCAATCGCTGCGAGCGGTCTGCCTCAGCCTGTAGGGTGCCAGAACAAAGATTCACTCAATGACTTTTGCTAAGTAGTTATATAACTCTATGTAACACTCCGTGTTCGACGTAATGAAGTAGGACCCTACAAAAATCGTCATTTGTTTGCCGTGTCACAACTTAATGTCGCACATTATTTTTTTTTGGCCAACTGGGAGTTCTTATGATTGCTTTCGCACCCCTTTTCAAGATTAGACACAATGAAATTGTTTTCCTTACAACGATTGCTGTTAAAGCTTTGATATATTTATATGGTTGTTGTTAAGTAACTGTAGTTTATTATGTCTTAGACAAAAAAAAATGTTTTCCAGCCTAAACGAACCAAATTCTAGAATTACAAATCAGAAACGTAGATTATTTATTTTATGCTGAAAGAATATTCCTCCTCCCGAAGTGTGCCATCTGGATCCCTTTTCAATGCGAAGGAAATAAAAATAACGGTCGGGGATCGACGTTTAATTTCGCGAGGTACGATCACGTCTTACGATTCCGACTTATTTGCTACGGCAGAATTCACCTTTTCACTTCTCAAATCACGAGTTTTATGCGTCACCCAGATAAAGTACCTGTAATCATTATTATAAGTCGTAAATTTGATTGAAAATCGGTCATATTTTCGCCGGAGCTTATCTCGGCGTTGCAGTCGTTTGAAAAATGTGCTCACTTCGTTCCCGGTGCGAGAGTCTCGTTTCGTGTCATTTACCTTCATTCAGGAACAACGATTTTAATGCCCGAATTTGCATTGGATGCGACTAGACATCACGAAATGAATTTTTATTAAGTATTTGAAACCTTTTCACCGTTTTCAAAGAAATCTTATTTGAAATATTGCAATAAGAAAATTACATCGGCGTGATAGAGATTTTATTCAATAAGTACTTAGTTTATTTAGAGCTCGGCCTCGGAGTCTTATTACCAGCCTCCTTGCCGTCATTATTTGTTTATGAAGCGCACCGCCTACAAATGTAATTTTGTTAGTGCTCTAGGAAAATTTCTCTCCAAAGTATTAACATTGCTTCCGAATAATTTGACGGTACTGCAGACAATTGAATCAGTTTAAGCCTATTATGACGACTTGTCTATGTTCAAGTTACCGTTAGAGCAGAGACAGTGTTAGGCGTTGGTTCGGACCAGTGACCTGGAAGCGAGGGGCTCTTGTGTTTGCCCAAATCTCTAACCCTCTACAATAGCTTAATACTGAAAAGTATCTACTAAGTACAAAATACGACAAATTCGATTACAATCATTCCAAATCTGCAGCATATTAAAATATATATTTCTATAACGATCTAACCTCCTCACAAAATGTGACAATATTTTAGAAGACATCTTTGTATTGTTTGTAGTACAAAGGGTTTATTATTTGGAGAACTTTTGTATTACTTAATATTGCTTTGATGTCATTATGATACTGACGGGATTCTGCGATTTACATCTAGCAAATAATAAATACTTTAAAATGTTTCGTTCGAAGAACCAATGGCTAGAAAAATAAAGCAATTGAACATAATATTGACACGCATGATGTATTTAAGTAATTACTCAGGCTTGTGCCAGCTCTTTTTGCTGCCGCCCCTCCTCGCAGCAACGTCGCCGGCTCAATAGATTCGTTAACACTCTAACTAGATCATCGCTATATGAATTACCGGTCTTTGTTTTATTTAAACAGATTAATAAAGTCCTTTTACAGAGGGTCGCCATGTCATCCCCAGGGCGGACATTGCTTTGACAACAATTTACTTTATTCATCAGGACTGCATCATTTAGTATACAGACATAAAATACGAGTTCAACTTAAATTTACGAGTTCGGCACTCGATGAATTCTTGTTATAAACAACAATTTATATTTATTTAGAATATATAATAATTTATGTGTAGTCTCAGCCGACGTCGTCTCAAAAAAAGAGACATTATGTCTTCAATGCAACCGTTCTGTACCCTCGTAAACATGTAGGTATGTTCATACAACGACTTTCTGTTACTCCGGCGTTGTTTTACATAGGTTATTGGTTCACCTACATTGCAAAACAAGGCTGTGTATACTTTAATTCCAATACACAGTGGAAACAGGAGGAAAAGGAAATCCTCTATTAAAGTTGGGTTCTTATTAGGAGTTCACACGACGCAGGTGCGAGACGTCTAATATGTTCTTACGGCTTATGGGGCTGCTGTAATAGTTTCGAATTGGTCTTGTACGTTAATTTATCGTTGTATAGCTAATTTCAGGCGCTACGCGTACCGAGTAATCCGACGGCGGAGGACGCACCTGGGCGCCGTGAACTTTATGACGGAAGGCATTGATTGCGCCAGGATCCTATGTTCCATCCTATGTTCCTATAATATAAGCGAACCACTTGAGAAACGTTGGTACTTATTCTTATTAATCAACGAACCGAGCATGCGCAGTGACAGAAGAGCATAGACAAAACAATATGACAATGCGTTGTTGGGAAGTGTGTTTTACTCATGTTTTGTGTTGACTGATGAGCGCACCCAAGTAGGGGAAACTTCGTAGGATTCTCGCAAGTCCCGCTTTGAACTTTCATTCCACTTCACCCAAGCTATGAGCCGTGGCTCCGTACGATTATCGGCATTCTCGACGTAAGTACTTTGTCCTTTAAAAAGTTTCGAAATCTTGAACTTTTCTTATTAAAACTCATGATATATAATATACTAAGATTTAACCGCACAATGCCTAAAGCGTCATTCTCGGAATACCGACATTACATCTCGTCCCGGCTGCCGTTCCGAAGTTCGCTGCTACTTTTCACAATTTTCTCACTTTTCGGGCCTTTATGGACCATCTGTCGCGGTAACAAATGCTAATTGCAAATGTCGCCGCGAATGGTCTGACTTTGTGTCTTTTTGTAATAAGATTTTTCTCACTGTTCGCCATCAAGTGTAAGATAAAGAAAAGGCAGCAACTTCTCATAGAACTTGATATTATTTGTAAATTTGATTATCAGCTTAATAAAGATGGAAGTTATATGTATAAGAATATACCAATGTTATATTAATCGACAAGTGATGATCATTGCATTAACTCTCTGTATTTAAAAAAAATATCAGAACTTGGCGAAATACATCACGTTTTGACATATTAATTTGTTCATAAGTACTATTCAAAAGTCCATATAGATGACCGATTAAGAAGAGCATTAAAAATTCGTACAACCTTTACTTAGCGGTTGTAACGACAATAATACGTTGTCCCGCTCCGGGTGGGATATCAGTCATCGACGATCGTACTCATAACAAATGGAAACATAAACTCCATTACGACCGGCACACAAAGGGCATTAGGCGTGTTACAAACACACATAGTTTCATACAGGTCCAGATTTATTTTATGAAATTAACCAGTTGGCTTTATGGTGAACCATAAAAATATGGTACCGGGCGGCACTTTATCGGAAATGCAACGTAGCTTTCCCTACGTAATATGGTTTTTGTAATTAAACTCACTGTACGAAAATATTGTGAAGAACCAAAAGTACAAATAACTAACAATTAATGTAGTAACAGGTTCTTAAGACACATCGGAATACAAATCGACATTTTGACGTAGGCTACGCCGGGTAATTTGCAAGTTAGGGGTGAATGTAGGTAAACAATACATTTTTTCATCACTACTAAATTGTATTCTATGAGACAACGTGCAGCATAACTTGGTAGAACAAATAGTATGCTCTGGAACACGGACCAAGAGAAAACCGATTGTTTTCAATTACAGTTTACTAGTACTTTTTAATTTGGTGGCCGGAAACTTCTGAAACTCGGTGTTTAACGTACATAATTATGTACAATGCAAATAGCAAGGAAAAAACAATATCGCACATCTAAATTCACAGCTTATGTAGTGTACGTATGCAGTCGGCCTAAGAACAATTACCTACATACATATATAGCAAAGTGGTAAGCAGAAGTTGTCGTGTCCGATCCGTATCGGCAAATTGGTCCCGTTCGTTCGTTCGTGGCGTCAGCGGCAGTGGCGTGACCGTAATAGATACGACATTTATACGAACAAGAAATAACAGACTACTGGCATTTACAACCGACGTCCGGCACGCACCGAATCCTTCTGAATTGGCTCCTTTCAGTAATTTAAATTTACATAAATGATTAACATGGAATGGATTTCCTTCGAGGAACGACACCACGACTATTTCACCTGAAAACATAGGCGTTTTGCCCACTGGACTTCTCTGTTGATTTACGTAGGTAAAATAACTTGCTCAGTGAACTATGTGTAGATTGAAAGATCGTGTCCCGTAGAGTGGAAGATGAAGCGACACTAAACAAAGTTGCTCAGTCGAAATACGCAAAAGTGGATAATAAAATATTTTCAGGAACTGATTGATATCCTTTAGGCAACACATACTCTAGAATGGACATCACGTTTTTCGTGAAGTAGTACCGTACATACATATGTTTTTTAAAACTTGCTGTACCGGTCCTCCAGCAAGTAGCCGATCATAGGCAAGAATAGAATTGGGGCTTTATTGTTGGACAAGTAATTGTTGGTTAATTCTAATATTATACATTAATAGTAGTGTAAGATCGAATTATTAGGATTATCAAATAAGATCTAAATTAGACACCGACAAAGTTCTGAGTACGTATAATAATGATTGTGATGCTTGTGTATTTATCATGATAGCGCACAACCACGACACGCTAACTATATTATTATATAGGTAGGTATGAGAAATCCAAACAAACGACATCAAAGCGCAATTAACAGTATTCCGCCACAATCTACAGAACCAATTTAGTTGCGCCCTGACAATTAGGCAGAGCTTGTGGCGCAATGCTATGCAAACGATATTGAGTTCAGCAATATATTGCCGTGATAGGTTCGACGTCGGCACAAAAGCCCGCCTATCGCGATTTGCATTAAATTATCACAAAATAACCGTTTAAACAAAAACACTTGGAGCGAAAATTCACGTCATTAAATCATGCGAAAGAGTGTGTTCATGCAGTTTACAGCGGGCGCGGTGCTATCAGCGAGCGCCATGGGCCGGCCGCTGACAGCCAACGGGGAACAAAAGTGTTGTTTGCCGGACCGCTGCAAGACAATAGGAAACAAAACCCAATACTGCTCTATCATACTGTCCATAATACTTACCGGGTAATTTTGACACCGTGACAATGCTGCTCTTTTGCCAACTAATATAATAGTCAAATTGTACTGAAAGTAAAGGAACTGCTTCTTATATGACCCAAAATATAAGTTTTAGAAACTCCGTACTAATTATAAAGTTACACCCAGTATAAAGTTGTACGATGCTTGGACGTTGCCACATATTGTCGATTTTCCGAAAATCGGAACCTGAGAGGTACAACTTACAAACCGTCTAACTGTTCTTGTTAATTATTTAAATATAACTTTAGGTACATCAGGTGCAAAAATAATGCACTCAACTATTTAAGTGAATTCGTTGAGGGTTGAATATTATTATTGATAAACGTTTCGAGCGTGTGTTCAACCGTATTCTCAATCCTCAAACTACCCTGAATTTATGTTGGTACAAAAATTCACGCATAATTCCTAGTGGGTTTGACAGAACCCTTGGAGTTTGAGATGTCCCATTATCAGTTCTACCCTGCCAATTAAGGTTGTTTGAGCAAATAGTAAATCGTAATTATTTTTTACTAAAATTTACATTAATATCTTTGATATTACCATCTGGCGTATATTACGTTGGCTTCATAACCCACGAGACTTTACGCAGGTAAAATAACTAACTCGGTAATTTAATACCACTGTTTTGATAACTTACTAAGGTAACTCATTAATTAATAGACAACGTTTCATATAATGTCTTAATTGAATTGTGTAACTGAAATCGTTTCGTAAACTTAACAGACTCTGACCTACTTTCTTAAAAGTTAAAATTAATTTAGGTATTTCAGTTGCAAGGCGTATAACAAATGAAGTACCTATTTGACAGTTAATTATTGAATTCACGTTACTGTTAGCAATAATGCGATATTTGGAGCCATGAGTATGTACACAAATTAGTAAGTTAGCTAAATAATGTATAATTTTATTTTTAAAATAATATTTTTACTAAAATAAAATAATTTTATTTATATAAGTATATATTTAAGCGAAAAATAATAATAATTATATAACTAAATATACCTCGTTGTCTGATTTCCATAACACAAGTTCTTTAGCTACTTCTTTAGTTCTTGCTTTACTTCTTTTCTTCTTTAACATGGGATGAAGGCAATGTGTGTGTTGCTGTAATTTTTTTTTTATTGTAATTTTTTAAAATATTTTTCCAATCACCGGATGTAGGCTTGACGTTAACTTTTGGAACAATCTGTATATGTCCATCCTAGGTCTGAAATTAAATCCAACTAAGTAGAAAATTTAAATAATTCATGCGTTCTCACGCAATGGTCGGCAAACTTAGCACCTTATAAAACCCCAAAGTCTTTAGATCTCTATCTAGATTCCCGTATTATTAAGTACTAGACGGATTGACGTAATTCTTTTACTATTATAATGCTACATTAGTTGAGTAATAATGTTTAATTCCAACATTCATACTGGAACGGAATAATCCGTAAACAACACAGTAATTATAGTTATTAATTTAGATTTCAAGAATATTAATATTTTATGATGTAGGTACTTCACGCCTTTTAATCCCAAAGCGGTGTAGGCAGAGGCACTTGCTAAGCAAATGCCCACGGTTCACCAAGCGTATTTAAAACAACGTGACAGGGGGCGCGGCCATCGCCGTTTTGATGTAGGCCTACCTACGGAAACCAAAAAAAAAAAACATTTCTGCGGCGAGTGTATCTGAAATGGCGATTGCCGTATTTAATACCAACACTGTTTCGAATATCCGATACTGGGCCTCACCCGTATACTATAAACACTAATAAATAACACATATAAGCACTCGGGTAAGCTGATTAGCATGAAACAGACCGTCGACTGTTCGCCGTGAAATCTGTTAACAAATGGTAGCTTAGCATAATTGAATGTATATTCCACGGCGCGGCGAGTTACCACAATACCACTCTCATGCAAACCTGCTACAGATGAAATATTATTAGCTGAAAAGCTTAAAACGTATACAAACTGTCTCAAGTAGGAATTTATGTAAAATAATGCTGACTGAAAATCGTGAAGAAATTTATTGTCCTGTATTCCAGTTTACCTACCCACTTGGGCGTTTAACCTCACTTTGAGCTTGTCTCAATGTACTGCAATAAGGACGAAATTCCTATTGTTTGGAATTATTTATCTTAGGAATTTCTGCTAAGATTCATTTCTAAGAAACCATATTCGAATAATATGTATGATTAGTTAAGATTTTTTAGTACCTACTTAGCTACAAATACACACATCAAAAGGGCTAGGGTTCAAGTACATTTTAGAAGATTGCAATCAAGAATATATTTTACCAAAACTGAATTCATTCATAATTTATTCAAAATGACAGGCATGGGGAATTAGGTAGGAGACCAATCCAGAAGATTAGATTTGATTTAAATAAATTAGATTTTTCTAGAGCTAAAAATGTTTTTGATCCCTAGACACTTCGGTATACAAAATTTACAAAAAAAAAATACTAACGAAACTCGAGAAAATGATCCAGCCCATTATGCCGATCAACTTTCCTAAAGGAACTTTATGTCAAAAACAAGTGTTACCACTTCATACAAAGTGGCAATCAGCTAATCGATACGTTTGTACGAAGAGGTACTTTTATTATAGTTTCTCAGATATTTAAAATTTTACGATGTATACACCTATACGGAATGAATAGCTAATTACTAATAGAAACTTTGAAAAACTAAAATCACATACGACAATTCACGCCTAGCACCCTACAACTGTAAACACAGAATAAACATAGGTACTTTATACTACTTCACGAACAAATTGAAAAAACACAACTTTGGAAACCGACCGTTAGATAGTTTACGGATAATGCGATTAGAACAGTGGCGTGAACCATATAGGCAAAAAGACACTGCCTACCTTAGTATCTTGGTTACCCGACCTAATAATAGAGTTATTGCTAGATCCTTTTTTGATGTACTCACGACATAGGCTGACGAAGATCTTATGTTTTGTGGGTGAGTTGATAGGTAGGTACCAATATTTCGTAAGCATAGGCGTCAATCCTTGGGGATTAATGTTTACCTTGTCGTAAAAGCCAGTGCACGCCACTGAATTAGAATATATTATTATTTTGCCTATTTATAATTTAAGCATTGGCAGTTTGGTAGAAGAGATATAAATAACAATACATCACCTCCTTTATCCCGCCGCTCTCTGTTTTATTTTTGTATTAGTATTTTGGTCCCGACATAGGTCGTACAACCTCCTTACAAATGTTATACAATGTGTGGCCAGTATTTTGTCCTCTTCTCTCATTTCACAGTCCCTTGAAGTCAGCAAAGGACAAAACAGTGCGTTAGTTACCTAATTTGTATCTTACATAATTTATAATTTTATTCATTAGTCTGGGGGAAATTTTTATTTTATTACTCGTGGTTTATGATTTCTGTAGTTATAAACTGGCCGACTCGACATCGATGTAGGTACGATATCTTGTCTTATCTATAAATATTAATTTCGAAGTAGTATTATGTCCGATATATTTTTTTCTTTCATCAGGACCACTCCCTCATGAATAACACAAAAATATAAAAAAACTAGCTGTCTCGGCAAACATTTGTTTTGCCATAGTATTGGAAGAAGTATACCTTTTAAACCTTCCCTGGACTTGCGCGAATAATTCAAGACCAAAATAAGCCAAATCGATCTAGCCGTTCTCGAGTTTTTGCGAGACTAACGAACAGCAATTAATTTTTATATATAAGATTATTCAGCCGTTCTCAAGTTTTGTTAAAGTGTCTTTTTCTCTACCCGTACGTACTGGCCAAACATCCACAAAAAAACATGGAACACAAACATCAACATCACATCCATGTTTTCTGGTTGTTATTTGTTTCATTAAGAACTGACCAGATCCCTAGACCCGTATTAAACATGTTTTCTTGAGCATGTTGGAGTGTCAGTGGTAACGTACGGTAACAATACATACATACACTCCACGCCTGTCTCCCAGGGTGGTAGGCAGAGACTACTAATCACGGTCTTGACATTTCCCCTTTCGCTTCAACTACATTCATACATCTTTTTATACACGACCTCCGGTATTTGAGTACTTTTCACGCCACCTTCCGCCAGGACATCACCAATCTGGACGATGTATGTCCTTCTGGGGCGACATCTACTCACCCGGCCCATTACATCACCCATGTAAATCTCTTTCGTCAATCGATTTTCATCCATCCTCTCCATATGCCCAACGAAGCAGGCCCTTTTCAATCTTGGTCACTACATCTTCTTTCAAACCGCAAATTTCTCTTATCACGTCATTCAATTTCACGCCTTTCATGTTCCGCAATGTCCGCATTTCTACGGCATTGACTTTACTTTTATACTTCTTCTGCCATACTCAACTTTCACTCCCGTACATTAAAGTAGGTGCCAGTACAGCGCCATGGACAGCCAATCTTGCCTTTTTCGACATGAATTGGCTCTCCATAACACTGCGAAGGGCACCGTTAACCTTATTACCCGGACTCAATCTTCTTTCAATATCTTTGTCTTTTTCTTGTTACATATCTGTTACCGTACGATACCACTGGCAGTTCAGAAGGAATTATTAGAAGAACAGATTTTTTTTAAAATAGGAGGCTCAATTTTTTTAACAAAATATCGTATGGCCTGAAATTTTAGATGAATAATGAGTGAATAGCCAGACACCTTTCAATTACCTTTATTTAAATAAAAAAATAGAAACGATGTAACAAATCTAAGTTTCGTTATTATTCACGAATATCCCATTTTTATCATTTCGGATCTCGAACCACATCTACGTTTTGGGAGTAATTGTTCCGGCATTATCTCAGAATATCGATTCGCAGGCTTATGTCGCTCTCCGTGACATTCGAACAGATGATCGAACTGTGACGTATCTATTCCCAAGTGCCGTTTCACTCAACTGATTCCGACTTCAGGGAATCC
>SJJU01007056.1:0-10853 GCA_012932125.1 Conopomorpha cramerella
GTTAATAAAAAAAGAACCATTGCTCTATGGAAATTTTCTTCAATAAAAAACTTGTTTTTGTTTATGGTCATGTCATCGCTCGCTGCTGCATCGTTTGATGATGCTTTTTGTAATGTATTTTATAAATAAAATGGGTTGAATTGAATTAACTAATGTGTGTGACGGAACAACTGAACTTTTGAGACTATGTACACGTGAAATGTGAAAAATGGCAATGTGTAAAAGTGTTATATTTATAGCATTTTGGCTAGTGTGCCCAACAGTGTACGGATATGACTTCATGTCGCAGTATCCCAGTAATAATGAAACATTTTACTTCTATCACATCGCAATTGACAAAATAAGCGGCCAAGTGTACGCTGGTTCCATAAATTTTCTCCACCAACTTAGTCCAGACCTGAAACCAATTCATGTTGTGAAGACTGGACCAAAGCTCGATAATCCTATGTGTCACGCCAGCGGTTGTAATTCTCCCGAAATTCAGACATCATTGACCGACAATGTAAACAAAATACTCGTAATTGATCAAGAATCGAGAACTGTAATATCATGCGGATCTATTATGCAAGGATCCTGTTCCAAGTACAAACTGGGTGATTTATCAGCTGAGCCTGAACCAATACCAATTAGTGTAGCTGCAAATGATCCTGACGCCACGACTTACGCATTTATTGGACCAGAACGTTATAACTCTTGGGATCGGTCGAATGTTTTATATGTTGGCACAACATTTACCAACAATGGAGAATATAGACATGATGTCCCAGCCATATCAAGCAGAGATCTGATGTCACTAGAATTGGCTCAGTTCACATTCTCAAAACAAAGTTTAGTACAAATTGATGTCAAGTATAGAGACAATTTTTTGGTTCATTACATCTATGGATTCAACACTAGTGATTATGCATATTTCCTGATACTACAGAAGAGTTCACACTTAGCTGGTAATGAAGAGCAGGGTTATGTGACCCGTTTGGCCAGAACTTGTGTCAACGATGACAACTACAACAGCTACACTGAAGTCACTTTAGAGTGCTATGCAAGAGAAGAATCTAATGGTAAGGTAGAATATGTCAATTATAATTTAGTACAAGATGCAAAAATTGCAAGAGCTGGAGCCAATATAGCAGCCCAATTGGGAATTGAAATAGGAGATTCTATTCTTGTAGCCTCATTTAGTCCACCAAAAGGCATATCAAATGACCCAGCTAATAAATCTGCTATATGTGTTTACTCGTTACAAGAAATAGATATTAAGTTTAATGAAAATGTTCACATGTGTTTTAACGGCAGTACAAAATCTCGAAATATGGGATATATATCAGGTATGATATCTGATGGTAGATGCCCTAATGTTGGTTCAGTTGGCAATATTCTAAATTTCTGTGAAGTTGGTTTAAAAATAAGTGGTCTCTTTCCAATCAAAGGTTACTCTGTAATCACTTGGAATGATACATTAATTACATCTATTACAATGTCTGTAACTGGACTACACACTGTTGCATTTTTAGGAACTAATGCTGGGGCACTGAACAAATTATTATTAGATTCTGATAAGTCTATTCAGTATTCATCTGAATTAATTTTACCAGGTCAAAGAATACTGCCTGATACAACATTATCATCTTACCAGAGAACTTTATACATCTTGGCTAGAAATACTATAGTTCAGATACCAACAGAAAGGTGTTCAGAACATGGCAACTGTTCCTCTTGCTTAGAATCAAATGATCCACACTGTGGTTGGTGTTCACTAGAGAAAAGGTGTACAGTTCAGAATATGTGTCAAAAAGGTACACAGAGTGCTCCCAGATGGCTTTCCCAATACACTGGCCAACAATGCATTGACTTTGAACAGATCCTACCTGACAGAATCTCAATGAAAGAGGTCACTTCTGTAGAACTCATCATCAGAACATTGCCAGAACTTCCATTTGGTGCAAAATATAAATGTGTCTTTGGTAATGCCCCTCCTATTGATGCAGCAGTCACTTCAAATGGTCTTGCTTGCCCTACACCAGACTTCAAACATAGACCAATCATACCAGATAATCAAGATCATGTCCATGTCCCACTTTCTGTACATTCTTCAGAGACAAATAAGGATTTTGTTTCTAGGAACTTTGCCTTCTATGATTGTACGAAACATACCACTTGTCATTCTTGTATAATGAGTGAATGGGCTTGCAATTGGTGCATATATGACAATATGTGTACTCATGACACATCTAATTGCCAAAGAACTATAATAAGTGGTGAAAATAATCCTACTAAATTACTAAATCATGGAATTGGCCACTGCCCCAGAATTCGTCAATACAAAAAACCAATATTACTGCCTAACAATGTACCCAAAGAATTAGAACTTGAAGTTGAAAATTTACCACACCTTCAACCTGGCCATACCGGCTTTCAGTGCATTGTTACTATAGAGTTAGCAAACATGATTTTGCCAGCGAGAGTTGAATCAAATCACTTCATTGTTTGTGATAAAACTACCTATTCCTATGAAGAACATGTTGGAGAATATAACATAAGTGTTAAAGTTGTATGGAATCATAAACACTACATTGACACTATTGCAATAACTCTATATAAATGTGAAATCCTGGGTTCCCACAGAGAACATGCAGATTGTTCTTTATGTATAACACGAAATACTATCTACCAGTGCACTTGGTGTGGAAATTCTTGTTCTTACAGTGAATCTTGCCTAGAAAATCCAGTTACAGAATGTCCAAAACCTAGAATAGACATGATCAAACCCTTAAGTGGTCCAATCGAAGGAGGAACAATGGTTACCATTGAAGGCAGCAATCTTGGACTGAGAGTTGAAGAAGTTACTGGCAAAGTAAGGATTGGTGATGTGCCATGTGAGATTGAAGATTTTGAAGTATCAGTTAGTATTACCTGCCGTACAGGGCCATCTAATAGATCAGATGCATCCCCAGTAATTGTCGAAAATGATGCTGGATACACTGAATCATCGGTTTTGTTTAGTTACACTGATATTAAATTACAAAGCATTTATCCCACTCTTGGTCCAGTATCAGGAGGAACTCAATTAGCCATTGGTGGCCAACATTTAAATATTGGGTCAGAAGTAACTGCATATCTTGATGATCTGCCTTGCTTTGTTAATAAATCACAAACATCAAACAATAGATTAATATGCACATCACCAAAAGCAAACAGTCCTCATGTCGTACGAACTTTAACTGTTGTAATTGATAATGCTAACAGGACTCTTATTGGAGAACTATACAATTACACAGCAGATCCCACTATAATGGAAATCAAGCCACTTAAAAGTTTTGTTTCTGGAGGAAGAATGATAACTGTTCATGGCACACATTTGCACACAATCCAAAAACCTCTCATGAAATTGTATTACGGCAACGAAGATGTACCGGTTAACCATACAGAATGCGTTGTTTTGAATTCAAATCAAATGGAGTGTCCTAGTCCTGCCATCAATAAAAAGTATCACGAAATTTTGCAAGCCACTAAATCGCAAACGAGTACACCACAAATAGCAATGAAAGTAGGTTTTGTCATGGATAATGTCGAAACAATGCATGATTTAGAAAAATATTTTAACCCGCCCCGAACCCACATGGTATTTGTAGAAGATCCACGCGTTTATCAATTCCCTAATAATATGAAATCGTACAAAGGAGACCCTTTAGTAATTGAAGGTGAGAATCTAGTGAGAGCTAGTGATGAATCTGATGTGGTCGTAACTATAGGAACACAGCCTTGTAATGTTACAAGCTTAACAATGCAACAACTTCTTTGCACGCCCCCGACGGTGCAACCAGCAAATACGGACGAAAACGGTGTGCAAGTCACTGAAACTAATTTGCCTTTAGTAGTAGTAAGAATTGGTAATAACCTAAGATACACCATTGGCTATCTCCATTACGATCTTCACAGAAATTATAATTTTCCTCCTGAAGCAATAGCGGGTATTGCTGGAGGAACATTCTTTTTAATCTTAATATTTATGATTGTACTAGTTGTCTACAGAAGACGTAGTACAAAAGCTGAAAGAGAGTACAAAAGAATACAAATACAAATGGACACACTTGAGAGCAATGTACGATTAGAGTGCAAATTGGCTTTTGCGGAGTTGCAGACTGATATGTCAGACTTGGCAGCAGATTTGGAACATTCTGGCATTCCCACTCTGGACCATGTCAATTACGTTATGAAAGTATTTTTCCCTGGTGTATCAGACCACCCAATTTTAAACGTACAACGACAGTTTATAAACACACCAAGAACAAACTATGACGCGGCAATGATACAATTCGAACAACTTTTAAACAACAAATGTTTCCTTCTGTCATTTATAGACACATTAGAAGCACAAAAATCCTTCAACATACGCGATAAAGTCAATGTGGCTTCACTATTGATGATCATTCTCATGGGAAAGATGGAATATGCGACTGATATATTAAAATCGTTACTTTTGCGTCTTATTGATAAGTCCGTCGGTAATAAGCATCCTCAACTTATGTTGAGGAGGACGGAAAGTGTTGTTGAGAAAATGTTAACAAACTGGATGGCTTTGTGCATGTACTATTACTTGAAAGATTACGCTGGTTCGTCACTATTTTTATTATTCAAAGCCATTAAACATCAAATTGAGAAAGGGGTGGTTGATGCCATTACACACGAAGCTAGATACTCTCTCTCGGAGGAAAAATTACTGAAGGAACAAATAGATTATCAAATAGTCACTTTACACGTTGTTCAAGATGACTTTGATGAAAAATTGCAATGCCGTGTATTAGACTGTGATAGTATTTCCCAAGTCAAAGCAAAAATCCTTGATGCCCTTTTCAAAAATACACCATTCTCAATGCGACCATCCGTCCACGAAGTCGATCTCGAGTGGCGACATGGCAGAGGAGGCCACGTCACTCTTCAGGATGAAGATGTCACTACAAAGACGCTCAACGGTTGGAGGAGATTAAATACTTTAGCTCATTACGGTGTCAAAGAATCTGCTGTAATGTCTCTCATATCTCGTCAAAACGACAGTTTTAACACTTCCTACAAAATCCCTTGTAAAAATTGTACAGGCATCTACTGTTCCAACTCTCATATTCGTATATACAATAGTGATATCACGGATCAAAATGTGCACTTCTACCACTTAGTTCGACCTATTGAATACCAACATATTATAAATAAAAATTCTGAACACAGCCATAAAGCCATTCCAGAAATATTTTTAACCCGTTTACTGTCTACTAAAGGCACAGTGCATAAATTTGTAGACGATTTCTTTAGCACAATTCTTACAGTGAATGAACTCCTTCCTCCCGCTGTTAAATGGTTATTTGACTTGTTTGACGAGGCCGCCAGAGCACACGGTATAATGAATCCTGAAGTGGTACATGCGTGGAAGTCAAACAGTTTACCTCTTAGATTTTGGGTAAATCTTATCAAAAATCCAGATTTCATTTTCGACATAAACAAAACCGCCACAGTGGATTCCTCGCTATCCGTTATCGCTCAAACTTTCATGGACGCTTGTTCGTTGTCTGAACACCGACTGTGCAAGGATTCCCCATCAAACAAATTACTTTTTGCTAAAGACTTACCAACATATAGAGAGATGGTGATACAATTCTATAGGGGAGTCTCTCATTTACCTCAAGTTTCGGACCAAGAACTAAGTACGTCAATGCAGCAGCTATCAGTTCAGCAGCTTAACGAATTCGACACATTGTCTGCCTTGAAAGAATTGTATATCTACGTTACTAAATATAGAGAACAAATAAAACTAGGTTTAGAGTCGGATTCGCTATGCAGTAAATTGCACTTAGCTCATAAATTAGATAATGTAGCCAGCACTATGGAAGGAGACCCGGCTTCGATATGCTGACTATATGAAACCGATTTAATTTCCTTTACATAATTTATTCCAAGACTTTCTTTTGTGTATAAAGCTTTAATTTCGAATACTCATAGATCTGATAACACGAAAATGTTTCTAAGACTGTAATATATCTGTTTGTGTAGTAGTTAGAAGTTTTATAAAATATTTTTCTTCATGAACTGTGTACATTTATACTATAGTAATTAATTGTAAGAGTAAATCTATATAGATAATGTTAATATTTTTACGTAAATCTGATTATTAGGTCCCAGCATTTATATTATGCATTTACAATCTCCAGTGGCCATATTTGAGGTGTCCATCCTAGTTAATATAAGTTCTTTAAGTGTAAGTATGTCTTTCGAACTATTTTGTATTATTGCTTGCTCTTCGGTCATATGCGTATTTAAAATAATATCTTATCCCCCTATTTATCAATACCTAAAACTTGATATTTTCTTAAACTGTAAAGATTGCACATGTATATAATGTTTTATTAAATTTATTTTTCACTTTATTCTTACAAAAAGAGAATTACGTATCTACTGTATAATCTCTCAATTACTTAAGACATCTCTTAAATATTTCCTAAAGTGTAAAATATTCTGAATGTCGAAATACTGTGTGTATTTTGTTGTAGGTTATTGTATTAGTAGTTAAGTATTATTAATTAATGTTAGTAGGTAATATAAATGAAGATAAATATAATTTAAAGACAATGTTGTGATATTTGTATTTGGTATATTTATGATTATAATTTACGGTATTATGTTTAGTATTCTAACTGTAGTCAGTCAATATACAATTATAGTATTGTTTATTAAGTACACAAAATATTTTTACTGTATGTACCTACCAGCAAGGCGTCGGTGCTCCATAGACTAAGTCCAATTAGTCTAGACTTGAGAGTGTTGTTTTTATTTTAATTTTTGTACAATTTACATAGTTAGACTAATTGGTTAAACGTGTTAAATTGGTCTAAAGCGCCGACGCTACAAGGTAACCCGGATTAATTATTCTGAAGAGATGCTTTTAATTAAGTTCGGTTAGAACTTTCACTGCGCCACGTCCTTTGTGAGCGGTTCTTAACAGAATGTCACAGTGCATGTTTTTCAAACTGTGAAGGGTTAGGCGCGAAAATGTTGATCATTTTCAAATTTGTACACCTCAGTTTCGAAATCACTACACATATCCATATTTTGCGCCTTCGTTCCATCCAAGTCTACTAACGTCCATTGTAACAAATATCCAGTTGAATAGTTTATCCGGGTTTGCCTATTAATCTATGGTGAATTTACGTAGTCACTACAATTTTCATTATAAGTCGCCTTCTGTATTATCCTTGTATAGCCCTAATAAGTTGTAGGTAGTTACTTAGGTTTGGTATCGTGGTAGTCCGTTTGTATGATTAATGTGTCTATATAATTCTGATCTCACATTAAGACTTGGTTCTTTTGAAATAGTGTTAATGTATACTTATAAATGACGATTGACATGACTAAGTAATGTTCTTCGGCTGCCTTAGCATATAAACGAGGCGTCGAAACTGCGTGGTCGTGTCAATCTAGAGCTGAAAACGAAAATGTGTTAATGAGTGTTCAAAATATGTTAAAAATACTCGTATCAATGACCACTTGCCAATTTTATTTAATAATAAGCGTATCGAAAGCGGTTCTGTTATTCGGTTTATTTATTGATTCGCAGCCAGTGCAGCACATCGCAACGGACTTTATAATGTGCAGCGAATGGAAATAAATATGACTGTAATCTTAATAGTTAAGGATTCAAATTGGATTTGCCTTTTAAAAACCAGTCGGAACAACTTTTGCAAGTCAACATGAGGCATGTAATTCAGAAACGGACCGACTTTCTTTGAACATGCGACGCGCTGCGTTAGATGTAATCGTACCTTACTCCTATATCCTGGGTGTAAATGTGCCGCAGCCGTACCCGAATTTTACGACGTACCTTACCTGACAGTTTCTCTTATACAATTTTGATAGATGGCACCGTTCGTTGTGTCAAAAATATCTGCAAGGAACCGACAGATAACGGTAAGGTAAAAAATATAGGTACCCAAGGTTAATCAATTTAGTTACGGGTATATATATGTATTACTTTTTACTTATTACTTACTGTATTTATAAATTTGCGTTAAAAAACATTTTCATCTCCATCACTCCAACTTGAATGTAGATCGAAAACCGTTCATTTCCTTGCGAAAAAATATCTACTGGTAGAATGTACGTACCTACCTAGGGGGAGAGTTTGAGGAACTTTCTGGAATGTGGGTCAGCGATAGGTAGGTACGTCAGCTGCATATTTACACCCGTTTAATAAACCTGTAACATTTTCTAACATATTTTTTATACAATTGTTGTTCACTCCTTACTACATAACATACCTACCCTACTCAAACTTTGTAGATCAAATACTTCTTAAGATCAAGTAAGTTGACGCCTAGTAATTAAGTAAACGTAAATTCACCCGTCACTTAATTAATATTTTATATATGGACTTTAGAAATAATATACTTATTTATCGATACTCTACTTGTTTCTTTTCTCATGTGGTATACATGATACACCTCTATACTAGGCTATATAGTCTCAGTAGTTTAATTATTTTGTCTAGTGTACTTAGCTACTTGAGTAGGAAGTTAGCCCTTTTGTATATTAGACCCGGAAAATTTTATTTTACCTATATACAGTATTGACAGTCTTGCTCTATTATATGCACTTTGATATATATAAACCTTCCTCGAAATAACTATCTATTCAAGAAAACATAAAAATTCGCTGCGATGTTTAAAAGGGTCTACACATACATAGGGACAGACAGCGGGACGCTACTTTGTTTTATAGTGGAATTGAATATGGTGGAATATGAAAATGGGGTCTTAAAACTTTCGTTTGCGGTTCGTGTAAAACTTTTTTGCACCGAAAAAAAAATAGACATTTTGAACGCTGCGGGCTATTCTTTAAATTCCACAAGGTGATTTCTACTCAGTAACAGATAGGAATACCCTCATCCAGCTTGTTGACGGAGAATGAAAACTGAATGGTAAGTAAGGTAAAGCAAACACACAAGTAATAAATTTGACAACATTTATTGTTATTAGTACATACATGATATATAACAACATTGTTGAAGCATTAACATTCACAAATTCGTTGATAATTTTACAAAACATTGTGAACTATGCGGCAATCCACTTTGGTATGAAATAGCGCAATAATATAAAATTTATTGTGGCCACGACCACCAACCATACCTAGCATACACACACAACTTTCATACATATAATTGAAACCGTCGACTCTATCATTCTACCCTTAAGCTTTTGAGGTGTCCCACTTGTGCACCTTCACAAAGTTGTTTGTGATTGTATAAAACACAAACCTAAGTGAAGAAACATTTCAGTAGTGGCAACCTCCCATATTATCCAGTTTTATAATCCCATTGGTAGCGAATAGTCTCATTTCTCATACATTTAGTAGCACATACCCACAGTGGGACAGTATGGGAGGTCACCCCAGTAGTTTCTCAGCGATACATTTTTAATTCATACTTGTAAGTTCCCTTCTAGGATTGTTAACAATAAGTTTGGGACTTGCTAGTTCTAGTATATTATATTTTCACGCACACACGATTGGCGCGTTGGACGTCGAGTTGAAAGAACGCCATGTATCGTCTTAACTTTGTCACTAGTTTTATAGATTTAAACATTATAGAGTATAAGTACGAACAAAAATAAAACAATGGGTCCCAGACTCAATGACACGCCTGGTCCGAACCCATAGCTAGCCGATCTACCAGAACACTAGCCAGCAGCTTTATAAATAAATTTATGTATATACTTATCACAAATTATTACATTAAACCCGCTTTTAGTAACAGTACATATCAAGTGCGTTTATCGTACTACTGTTAAACTACTAGTCTCTGTACTAAGGAATCCTTTCCATGACGTACCAGTAGAGTCACTAGAAAGCATCTTTACAACGCATAGGTACTATTTATAATTTAAAACTCAAAACACAGCTAAAGAATACAATCATAAGACATGTACCTATGTAGAAGTTATTTTAGTTAGAAATGATCAAAATGCAGAAATACTGAAGAAGAAAACTATTTTAATACAAGTAGAGCTTTTAGCTTTGTCATACCTAGCAAAGTATTTATTTCATATTTTATTATCAGTATAAATAAAGCACCAAAATCGTTAACCGTCATTATTATAAATTATTAGTATTTTTTGTAGCGTTTTCATGAACACAAATATTTACATAAAATACCTACTCATGAACAAATTAATTTACATTCCTAAGTAGTTATGTACTTCACAAAATATAAAATGTATGTAAATATATAAACAAAAAATTCAGATTTACATACTCACAAATAAAAAAAATGCATAAGTTGCTATTTAAGTCTGTTAAAAACATTTCACTTTTAACAATCTCACACAAATATCACATTAACAAAACGCGAAAAACTCTTGCGAATTTTTCTATCAGTGTTTTGTACTCTTACTAACTCTTGCAACATCTGACTGACCTACGTTGTACCCTTGCTATAAAATAGACATTAAATAGGACATAAGTAAGGCCCGTATTACCAAACTACAAAACATGTCTAATCAAGGTCCGGTAATGCACACAAGTTTGGGAAAATGAGGAAATTATGGCGTCAATGCAATGAAAAGTATACATACCGAACGGACGGAATATATATAGTCACCAGTCTCAAAATCCTGTGAATGCACGGCTTTGGTACACTAGGGAGTTAATTGACAAATCCCATCTCCTCCAGGGGCCAATTTATTTATGGACTACCTACTACTACAACGGCGATGGGGATTTGTGAAAAAGCCCTTTATTAGCGCCATTATTCTCCCATTTTCCAACCTATCATTTTAACGGCTGCCTGCAGCCGGATCGAATTTTGTCTGTTG